>JAIPRM010008142.1:0-16254 GCA_025469315.1 Stegophylla sp. TES_Ste_2020
AATGAAAAAAAAATGTTAGAAAAATGTCCAAAATTTTTTTTTTCAAATTTTCAAAATTTTCTTACCCCAAAATATTACTTGCATGATTTTCTATCTGTGATTAAATTTTTATAAAATTCGGATCAAAAAATGATGGTTTCCGAGTCATTTTTGTCAAATTTTGGGTAGTTTTTTCCAAAAAAAAAAAATTGAAGAATTGAGAAATTCAAAAAATGACCTCTCTAAAATACAAACTAGAGGCAAATCCGGTTTCAAAAAGTTATTGATCGAAACTTTTGGACAAGTATTTCTATGCGAAAAGTTGTACACAGAAAAAAAGATAAACATCATTGTAAAAACATTAGCTTCTTCACTTCGTTCAGAATCTAAAAATGACTTCATTAGTGAATGTTGTTTTTTTATTTTGTTTTGTAAATTATGGAAAAAGTAGTTTGGGCGTTAGAATAATTTATTTTATGAAAAAAAAAAAAAAAAACATCACTTAAATATTTGAAATTTATCAACAATTAGGTTTACTGACAATTTATTTACATACCGTATATTTATAATAAATTATTTACACAAGCGAAAGTATATTTATTTAAAACCTGGATTTATAGCAACACAATTTTTTTTCTCGCTTTACACTAACGAATCCATTTATAATATTGTTCAAAACATTTAAAGACTTTAAAAGTTCTACTCAGTATTTAATGAAGGTATTCCATATTAGTTGTCCTTTTATACCAGTGTTTCCCAACCTTTTTTTACTTAATACCCCCTTTGACTTCCAAAAATCTCACACTGCCCTCCTTATTGTTTTATAACATTTTATTCATTTATTTTTTATTTTTTTTTTATGAATGTAGGTTATCTAACAAATTTATAAAGAATAGATATAACTTATTTGATTGTTGCATAAAAAATATATATATTTTACGAAAGGTACTAGCAATATTTACTTATAAAACAATATACCTTCAAAAATTGAATTATACTGACTTTGCTTATATAAAATAATTATACAAAAAATGCCTATGTGACTAATGACTACCTTGAGGTTGATTTTTTGCCACTAATGAAAGATATATGGCTCAATGTACTTTAAATCTCCCTTTTCACATATTTCTATTATACATAATATGGGCTTTTTCCAAAGTCGCTTAGGGGAAGGGGAGGCTTTAAACTATAATTATTTTTACATTAACTCATCATAAAGAAAAAGTCACTGTATTGTACTCGTAGGTATGTAAAATGTATTTATTATACACATTTTACATAGTAAAATATATATTTTATTATATACATTTTACAAAACTGATAATATATTATACAAAAATGATATTTTCTTTATGATTGTAAGTATAAAAATAATTATAGTTTAAATCGTCCCCCCTTAGCACCTCTTTGGTAAAACGCCCTCTCAATATTAAAAAGGCCCCCAAGGGGGCGATAACTACCCCATTAGAAACCACTGTTTTATACGTACTATTGATTACAAACATTAAATTTTTTTAACACAGAAAATAAAAAGTTCTCTAGAACAATTCGCTACCACCGTAGCCTGTTTTAGGTCTACAAATATAGATTCTAAGTATCATTTCTAAATCAGTTATAACTTCTTCTATACCATCATCTTTGATGTACTCTAATATAAAACATGCTTGAGAATTGTCATCATTTTTCAGTTTTTCTGTAGAGAGCATTTGTTTAATACATTCATTCTCAAGTAGGTAACTTTGAACCTTCAATATCATTTGGTGTAGCTGACAATGTTCCTTAAGCCTAAAAAAACTATATATAATATTATTGTCTACCTATATGGTAATACAGGTCTTCCTATATAACTCAACTTCAACCCTTCAATAATTTAATCACTATTTTGACTATTTACTCCATTACTTGTACATCAAAAAATTAGAACTTATTCTCACCCAGGGTATCATTCGCTTCTCATAGAACGTACTGGTAGGAGGACTGGAGGAGTATACAAAATTTTGGCTATACCATTTCTACGATTTGCTCACTGTAATTGTGATTGTGTAATATTTAAAAAATGGAAACCAATTATAAATCATTGCATTCCTGACGAAGCTCGGCGGATAATTTTACAATTAGTTTTTTTTTTTCTTTTATGTAAAAGAATGTAAAATCCTTAGATAAATGATTTTAGAAACTTCCAAGTCTTCAGTAACATTAGTTTTGTAATAACTAAACAAATAACAAATAAGAATAACTAAAACAATCCAGTTCGATTCAATAATAATTATTCGTGAAAAGCGATCAATCATACCGTGTTTTAACGTTTAAAAATCTTATATAATAATTAAAATCGAACAAAATCGAGTGATTTTCAATTTTTTCAAATAAAAGCATACTTCATTCATAATTGAAAAGTACCCCTCCCCCCGTGTATACAACCGACCATAGTCACTACTTATCTAAATCGCGTTCTGGTTTAAAAAATATAAATCCCTCCTTGCTCTTAAGCGTTAATAAAAAAAATTTTTCCCTCGTGCGTCAAAGTATACACTACCAGTCCCTACTTTATGCTATTTTCGTATATCGCTTAACTTCATTACGAAATTTATTCAGCCCATAGCCACCGGGAACTGATTACTAGGTCAAACTCGACGCACACCGACCATACATCCCTGTATTATATTCATACCACGCGCTTTATTCCTTTTTTACAAATATGATGCGTGACGTCATCCGGATCGAGGTTAAAACATTTTATACTTTTCTGAATTATGACATTTTTGAATAATATACCCGGGGACTCGTACGTATCGCGAAAGTATATTATACCTTCTGCACAATATGCACTCCGCGAGATTCGAACTGAAAATCAAATTTAATATTAAACCACTGTGTGTGATGCGCTCTTTTTAATATGCTGTTTTTCCACGTTTTAAGTTACCTCGATATTATATATACCTGCACTGGCCGCGGTCTGAACTATCCGTCGTGTATAAAAGTAATTTCATTTCGGGAAGATTTCGATGTCATTCTGTATTTTTTTTTTTTTTTTTATACATATTTTTCGTTTTCCGGCTTCTTTTTAACAATTTCAAAACATTTATTATCGTGTAATCATTCATAATTTTGTATATTTTTTTTTTTTTTTTTATTTCCTCTATTCAATATTATTATTACTCGAATATTCCGCCGAACTTTTTCCCGTTTCTTTTGTGCTATACATTTTTCTCGGCAAAATATGACGTTTTATATTCTCGGCGGAACGAGGAAGTTTTAGGTTTTATAATAAGTATAATACTTTTCTCTCTCTCTCTCTCTCTCCTCGCGAACAATTTTGTACGTAATTTTTTCCCACTTCAATCTCGCGCTATACGTACGTTGTAGGTTTATCAAATATTTCACGTTTAACGTACTTTTCTCGTTAAAATATAATCGCACAACACACAAGTGAATACAACCTTTAATATACGACCTGACTCGTTGTGAAATATTGCGAGTTCATTTGCGATTTCATTGCCTAAATAAAAACACTGAAGTGGTGACATATTAATTTACATAGTTATGTTTTATTCGTGTGTGTTACGGTTTATTTTTTACACGAATAATTTCAATATATGTCACTAAACGTGAGTGTACCGTAATTAAAATATGTATGTAATAATTTTCACGAAAAATTTAAGCGCAACAACACTGATAAATAAAATATACAAACAATAATTGAAAGCGTCATCGTCAGTGCAATAACAAGACAGCTCCATTTTCAAAAACTTTTCAGGGGACGCATAAAACTTAATTTTAAAATCCACAGCTACCAAATTATTTTTTTAAATATTTGAAATTGTAATTCACATAGATATCAAAAAATTGGTAATAATAAAAAAAAAATTAAAAAGTAAAGTTGTACTTTATTGTGATTTAAAGTTCAAAAATAAGAAGCTGTTTGATTTTTTGCCCTGAAACTTTGATCATTTTTTTTTTCATCATTATTTAAATATATTAGTTACCTGTACAACATACCTAAAAGATAATAAAAAGTATAGTTTAGATGTTAATAAGTTTAAAAAAAAATTATTTTTACAAAAATTTCTTTATAAAAAAAATTTTAAATCGGAAAATATCTGTTTATTGCATGGAATACAAACAACCAGACAGTTCCTTTTGCGCTGTATTGGACAACATAATAATCGGATATATCTGGTTTTTATACAGAAATGTCGGCCTAATTTTTCTTTATCCGAAAATATAATAAAGTCGTTTTCGAAAAAAAGTCTTGTTATTACACTGACTCCTTCAATTGTATTATTTTCATGTGAAAATAAGACGGAATGCCATTTTAAACTATAATAGCTAAAACTTTAAGGACATAATATTATATCGGGCAATAAGTTAAAAATTATAAGTCGATTACAATAATAGATGACACCACATTATTAATTATTTTAATGAAAATATTTTAAAGTTAAGCTCTCTGATACGAATAAAAAGTATCTACAGATTAATAATTTGGTCATTTTTATGAGGGAAGATCTTCTCCGACCAACCCTTGACTTTTTTTTCTTTGATAAATTATTTGTAAATTTTATGACATACCTAGGGCCGGATCTAGGCAACCAAGACAGTTGCCTGGAGGAAATATTTTGTATGTAGAATATTATTTGTATTAGTATGAGGTAATAATTTGGAAATTGATATTACGTTATACTTTAGTCTATACTCTATATAGATGTATAAAGTGATAATGTGTAACGGAACCGTATAAATACATTTCGATGTACCTATTTATCAGTTTTATCCCGTTCAATTATAATATTATAGCCGTAAGTACCCTTATGAGCAGTGGCTAGTTACGAAGAGAGTTTATGGGGTATAACCTCTCCCAGAACCAAAAAATAAATGTCTAATTATAAAGTAAAAACGGTAAAATGTATGTTTTTTATTTTTATGGAAACACTTTTTCGTATATAAATATTTGTCCTTAAGTTTCATACAGTAATTTTTTAGACTATAAATTACACAATTAGTACTTTAAAGAAATCATTATTCATAATTTTCAATATTTTGCTCAAAAAGGAAGACAATCTATTGAAACATTTTGTAAAACGGCAAAACATCCCGTAGACGAGTTTTTCATAAAATCGATTTAATCAATTTCCCTTAATTCAAAAACTAATTGGACAAGAATCTTGAAATGTTCACCCATTATCAACAATAGTAAACACAGATTATTTGGTTCAAAACATATATTGCTTAAATGATGAAAATATCGACAATACCTTAATATAGACGAATTTCGGATAAAATGTAAATATGTTACAACTGTTATGTTACTCAATATGAAAATGACAATTAATTTTGTCTGTAATTAACTGAAGCTCCATTTAAAATCGTTTTATTAAAGATACGATTTACTGTTTCTTTTAAGTTCAACACAACCACTAAGTATTCTGCCCGAGGTGTGAAGAATACTGGCTTTTTAAGTTTTTCTATAGTAAGACAGTACTATAGTACAACAATAATTTTCCGTTTTACATTAAGTTTTATTCATTTTTCTAATAAAATAACAAATTTATTGAATTTTTTTTTTTTTCGTGAATTTTCAGAAAATATAACCGTATTCTATAGATAACTTTAAGTATGTTGGTTGAAAATAAAAATTTTCGAATGATTTTGTTTTTTAATAAATACTTTAATCTATAAATATATATATATATTGAAAACAATCATAAGTTATAAATTGTAAAAATCCCTCCCAGAAAAAAATCGTATCTACACCACTGTTTATTAGTAGTGACCACTTTACATCAAACTAAACATTTAGTAAGACATTTGTACATATTATTTTTTTACTGAAATAATTTTAAACGCAACTGCATACCCTGGAAATGAGGTCTTTGCACGCCTATGAATTATTTATACCATATATAGGTATATGTAAATTCGTTGAATATTTTTTTATTTTTTGGAATAATTATTATACTACAATAAACATTAGCAGAATTATTATACACATTATAACCATGGTATGCAATAATTTATAAAGTATTTTGATAAAAAAAAATTTGTAATATGGAAAAAAAAATTTCCTACACTTTTTTCACTCGTAATTTTTTTTTCTATTCTCAGTTAACAGTGAGATATAAAACTAGCAAAGTACAATTTTTTTTTTATTTTGTAATAATAGTAAACTGTTAGTAAATTCTGCTCAGAATCGTTTTATTGAAGAAGTGATTTTATCATTTCTTTAAAATTTAACATTCCCACCAAATCCTACCCAACGAGCGAAGAATACCCATAGTACGATATAGGTCCAGTTTTTTTTTTTTTTTTTAGCCAAATTGTCGACGTTAAAATACTCTAGACCCCCAACACAGTGAGAAATGCGTTCTGCATTTTTTTTTAAACACAAACAACTTTTTGGAAGAGCCACCTCCTCGTGATACTTTCTGAGTAATATTATAAAACCGTTGATGAAAAAAAAAAAAAAAATAGGTAATTAAAATAAATATGCTTCTCAAAGTCTAATTAATTATAAAAGCGTGGCCAAAAAGAATGGTAATGGTTTATTGGATGAAAAAAGAACACAATTTTAAAACATTCAGTTGAAAGAAGATCATAGATATTATCTTTTTGGATAAAAACGGTTATACTTATTTAAAAATACGCTTTGATGTTTGAACGTTAAATTATGCAGTATTCAACGCTATTTACTAAAAAATAGGCAAGTACCCAGAAGTGGATCCACCGCTATCATAAAAAAAACATACTATGTTCAACAAAATATCCTTACATAAAAATATTGAACAATGAAATAACCTATAGTAATACACAATCGTCATCGTCATCGGCATTTACCTAAGAAGAAATAACAGTTTTATTGCCAACAATAAATGAAAACAAAATTTAAATACACAAATCAGATAATTCATTACCCAAAAATGTTTAAAAAAATTGAAAAAAATTTCGCCTCTATATTACACTAAATTATAGTTGATAAAATGTGAAAATTTCAAGCTTCTAGACGTCTTCATTTTGAAGTTATGGCTACATTACTAAAATCAATTTCATGAAAATTTCATTTATATCATAGTTTGTAATGTTTCGATGGTTTTTCCTTATTTTTAGAAAAATATTGAGAATTTTTAAAGTACTCTTTAAAGTACCATTTGGATCTAATTTCCGATCTATAAAATTGCTTTAATAAACTTTTAGTACTAGTATTTCTATGCGAAAAAGTGTTTCCATAAAATGCAAAATAAAATGAAAAATAATCACCGTGTAAAAGCACTTCCTCGCTCCATTCAGAATGATAAATGAAAACAAAGTAAATATTCAATTCGATTTTGCCACCTCTCCAAAATGTACCATCCCCTATACGGTCACATAGGTCACTGTGCTTAAATCTTCTCCAACGAGTACCTACTGTACTTACCCCAACACCGACATATCGACGTTAACGTGTAGGTAATTTTTTTGTTCATTTCAACCGTTTCGCCCCGTACCTCGTGCAATACATATAATTATTTTATTTTCAAACAAACACAATATTCAAATTAACGTAAATCCCGCTTGTTTATTTACATATCGTTTGAACGATTACGCGTGCCGCTGCCAAGGGTTGTACCGCCGGCAAAACGTTGTTATTCCAAAGCCAGGCGGTCATTACCGTATAAGTGAGCGTTTTATCGATTAGATTTTATATATGCAATATATATATGTATGTACTCGTACTTACAGATTCGTATACGATGGCGATTTTGCTGACGTGTCATCGGCAGGTATACATCATATATATTTTGTGATTTTTTCGCGTTGAATTTGAAAACGATAAAAAAAAAAAAACATCCAAGTGGACGTTTTCCCTTCGACCGACCGGGCGATGGTCATTTGGGCGAAGGTAACAATTTTGACCCGAAAAATAATAGTTCGTTTGGGCGAATGAAATTATAACGAAATAATGTAGTAGTGGACTATCTGTTTCTTTGATAATATAATATATCGCTACTTGCAACAATTTATAATTTATTTTATTATTTTATCATAACTGTTGTTAGCATTATTGTTACTATTATAGAGAATCCTATGTGAACTGATTATGTGATCTCGATAGCGTGATATTTTCGGTAATTATTTTCGAGTAGCACCCCAAACGGTATATTTTTTGGGTCGATTCGCCCAAACGGACTACGGCTGACTGAGCCGCCGCACTGGGGGGGGGGGAAACAAATTTTTAATTCGACAATAGAAATCGTTCGCGTATTTCTCGTAACTCTGTATGTAGGACGCACTACCACGGTCTCTCTAATGAGCATCACCTACATGTCCGTATTATAATGACGCCGAGACGAGGGTGAATATTTTCCTATTCGATGTCATTATAATACGTGTACGAGCATATTATATAGGGCTGCTGCCCTGAAACATTCGGAGTCATTATAATAATAACGCAGTAATTACTTTGAATCGATTACGCGCACAGCATTCGAAGACACGGTCTTAGTTTTTTAGATTCTGAACGAAGTGAAGAAGCTAGTGTATTTACAATGATGTTATTTTTTTCTTTTATTTTTTTTCTATGTACAACTTTTCGTATGGAAATACTTGTCCAAAAGTTTCGATCAGTAACTTTTTGAAACCGGATTTACCTCTAAATTGTAATTAAAAGAGGTCATTTTTTTGAATTTCTCAATTCTTCAATTATTTTTTTTTTTTTGGAAATACTACACAAAATTTGACGAAAACGACTCGGAAACCATCATTTTTTGATTCGAACTATATGAAAATTTAAACATAGATAGAAAATAATATAAAAAAGATTTTAGTGCAAGAAAATTTTGAAAATATGAAAAAACAATTTTGGACATTTTTTTTTTCTCATTTGTTTTTTATTTGTTTTAACTTCCTTTGTTCAGAATTGTTTTATTGAAAAAATGATTTATCGTTTCCATAAAATTCAATACACCCGTCAAGAGAATCCCACCCGTCGTGCGAAGAACACATATCGTGCGAAGTATGTGCCGCACGGCTTTTTTCCCATTTCTTTATTTATTGGATGAAAAAAAAAGCAAAGTAAATTTAAGTACCTAAAGTAAAGTATAGACAAGAAAGCCGGACGTACTTCGCACCACGGATATTCTTCGCTCTTCGGGTCACATACTCATGGTGAGTGTGTTGAAAATGACGACTATTATTATTTTTTTATATCATTAACTTCCATCGTTCAGAATTGTATTACTGAACAAAATGATTTATCGTTTCTTTAAAATTCTACACACCCACCAAGAGCATTTGACCAGAGGAGCGAAGAATACCCGTGGTGCGAGGTATGTCCGGATTTCTTGTCTATACTTATTTTTCTTATTCATTTATTTTATTTTATATTTTTTATACCTATATACAATAGATTTGGATATTTATTTTCAAGAGATCAAAATTATTATGTATCCAAATATTGAAAACAAGATAAGTCATAAGCTAAAAATTGTTGAAATATTTCATGATACGATTTTAAACCTTAAAATAACACGATGATAAATCATTACATAGATATAAGAACAATATTATTGAGAAATATTGTTCATCGTATAATCCAAGTTCCGCTAGCAAAAGTTACGCAATATACACTGAATCTATAATGTTTTAATGTAGAAAAATGTAAGAGTGAAATTTTTATAAAATTATTTTAAAAAATAGAAATCCTAAATTGGATCTTTCTAGATTTTTTCGATTTCAGAATTTTCGTATGACTGTTAATTTAAAATAAGTAAAAGCATACATTTCCTTACGATTTCTACATATTTAACTATAGTTTCTGAATATTAAGGTGTAGTAATTATGTCCTGAATTTTTTTCAATACTATAAAAAATTTCTGTTTTTACATTTTATAGATTCTAATTCCAACTTTGCTAAAAGTTTAAATTTCGTAATAATCATTTTTCATATTCTTTACAATAAAACTATTTTCTAGGATAATATTTTTACTCAATCAAAATTCACTGCATTTTTTCTAGAACTCAAATTTCCCCTGTCCCTCCCCTCTTCCTCATGCTTTCAATTCACAAACCGTAATTATTATTTTTTTTTTATGTATATAAACTGGATGTCATACTCTTCATTCAACACGAATCAGTAATCACTGCATATTAATGCATAAGTAATCGGTCCTATCGGACCACGCATGATTTAACGGGGCGAATCGATGGTGCGTGACACAGACACCCCCTCCTCCCAACCCCCGTAATTGTGGCACTATACGCGAGATGATTTATTGTAATCATTTTAATGCTGTTAAAACGTAGAGAAAAATGTCATGACGTTCTTATGACGCGATCTAACGTAAACTATAAAACGTGGACTCGCTTAATACGATGTACTCGAACCTTTGATAGATGGCGCGTGCGAAAATGGATTGAAAAATAGTTTATGTATAATTATGCGCGCGATCCTTATCGACGGTACCTTTTTAGGCGTACGATTGCGAGCGTTATATTATTTGTCAATGCCCAACTTAGGAAATATGGGCCCGGGATAATACAATTTTAGGAGCCCTTACTATTTATTTGATGTAATTTAATAAAAGTAAAACAAAGTAAAGGCAAGACAGCCGGACATACTTCACACCACGGATATTCTTCGCGCTCCTGGGGTCAGATACTCTTGGTGGGTTTGTGGAATTTTAAAGAAACGATAAATCATTTCTTCAACAAGACGATTCTGAACGAAAGAAGTTAATAATATAAAAATCAATAATATGGTTGCATTTTCAGCACATTTACTAAAAGTATCTGCAGGGTCGACTTGAAGGCAGTTCGAACTGTGCCATGGCACAGGGCCCCGCGCTTTGAAAAGCCCTGCGGTCTATCGGCAAAATCATGTTATTGGATATTAATTTAATAAATGTATATTTATTGTGATTTATTTATTGCAATTTTATATATACTTCATTTGTGATTTAAGTTTTTATATTTTATTGTTGTATTAATTCTATCTTAGTTTAGTTTATAATTATGTTTTTGTTATTTTTTATTTTGTCTATTATCTATTACTCAAATTTATATTTTCATTTAAATTTTAAGATATTATTCATATTTACTATAAATAACACTCAATCTCCAACACAAGCTAGTGCTTACAGGAGGTGATTAACCATAGTATTAATATTCAAATTGTTAAATTGTTAATTTCTATAATAATAAATGGTATTCTAATAATAATAATAATAATAATATTCATCATGTTCTATCTAAACGCTCTTCAAATAAGCTTGGCAAAAACGTTTCACACTAAGCTCTGATATTCATCAAGCCGGTACTGAGAATAAGTATAGTAGTAATACATTATCGATAAGTACTGACAAACCGTACACACAAAAATATGTATCAACAATAAATATCAACAATGAAGATATTTTCAATATATAATATTTACTGATTGTAACTGAAATATGCTATTAAAATAAAATAAAATACAGTGAAACCTCTGAATAGCAGAGGTCATCAAATTTCGTCCTTTATTCAGAAGTGTCCGCTTTTCAGAGGAGAGTTTAGTTTACATTGAATACCCATCCGTTCCCAAATCAATGTCCGCTATTGGGAAATGTTCGCTATTTAGAGGTGTCCGTCAGGAGAGGTTTCACTGTATTAATATTCATATTAGCAATGTGTTATAGCTGTACGTAGAAAAGAGGATAATATAGACTACATGAATTTTTGATGAATATTCAACGACTGTAACAGCAAGTTGAGTCTTTAAATAACATTGTATATTAAAAATATAATAGAACAAATTAATTTACTGCCCACCCGAAAATGAAGCACTTTTTCAGAACTTAAGGTAAATCAACATTTTAAAAACGATGTCATGAATGAAAATAAGCAGAAATCGTTTGTTTTCGATACATTGGAAATGTGTACTCTCGCTATTATAGTTCCACCTTTATAGTTTTAAGAAAAAAAAAAATTTATTAGAAGAGTTAAAATTAAGCTTATTCAAATAGTAATCCAATATTTCGATATCAGCTAACATCAAATTACCATAACTTCGAAGCTAATGATTTCCGGAAAAATCGGTTTATATCGTTATTTTCTAAATCATCGGCGAGGTGGGTGGTAAAGTGGATTCTCTTGACGGGTGTATTGAATTTTAAATAAACGATAAATCATTTCTTCAATAAAACGTTTCTGAATGAGAAAAGTGAATAATATAAAAAATAAATGAGAAAAACAATGTTAGAAAAATGTCCAACATTTTTTTTTCATATTTTCAAAATTTTCTTGCACTAAAATATTTTTTATACAATTGTCCATCTATTTTCAAATTTTTATTAAGTTTGGATCAAAAAATTATGATTTCCGAGTATTTTTTGTTAAATTTCGAGTAGTTTCCCTCTTCCCCCCCCCAAAAAAAAAAAATAAATAAATAAATAAAATTGAAGAATTGAGTCATTTAAAAAATAACCTGTCTTTTTTATAATTCTTTTAAAGTGTATACATGTTTTCATGTTTAGAAATACTTAGAAATTACACGTCCAAAAGTTTCGACCAACAACTTTTTAAATCAAAATTTTTCTCTGGATAGTACCTACTTTTGGGAGGTAATTTCTTTTCGAAATTGTTAATAGTTTTTCCAGAATTTCAGTATAACTACCCACAACTTGACAAAAATGCCTAAAATCTTTTTTTTAATCCAAAATCGATGATAATTTATTATAGTTATGATATAGAAAAAATTTATTAATTTTCTAATTTTTTTCCCCAACACTTTTTTTCCTGTTCTGTGGGACATAAAAGTACAGCTGAGTTATAAATCGATTTTCCTGTAATGACAATAAATTTTTATAGTTTTAAAGTAAAATTGTCCCATATGAAAATGACACTGCACTCAGAATCGTTTTACTGAAGGTCAACCGTACAGCTAGCTCTTGCTCAGCCTCAGCGTTCTTGACTCTTGAGGCCCGCACGCGCGCGAGAAATACTTGTCCGAAAATTTCAATCAATAACTTTTTGAAACCGGATTTGCCTCTAGATTGTACTTTAGAGAGGTCATTTTTTGAATTTCTCAGTTTTCAATTTTTTTTTTGGAAAAAACTACCCAAAATTTGACAAAAACAACTCGGAAAAACCATCATTTTTTGATCCGAACTATATGAAAATTTAAACATACGTAGATAGAAAATCATATAAGAAAGATTTTGGGGCGAGAAAATTTTAAAAATGTGAAAAAAAAATTTTGGACATTTTTCTAACATTGTTTTTCTCATTTATTTTTTATATTATTAACTTTCCTCGTTCAGAATCGTTTTATTGAAGAAATGATTTATCGTTTATTTAAAATTCAATACACTCGTCAAGAGAATCCCACCCATCGTGCGAAGTATGTTTGGCATTTTTTTTTTTTTAATTTATTAATTAAACATTATTTTATAGATTGGACGTTGACTAGAACTATAATGCATGGTTTGAAAAATGAATAAATCAACAAATACAATAATAGAAGATAGGTGTAGAGCAATGAATGGTTATATTGCAAAGAAAAACGTACGGAATCGTGTTTTATCGATCGACGGGTCGGTACGGCAGCGGTTTGAGGTCCACGGCGACGTCTGCGCGCGAGACTAATAGGTACGCTATACACAGCTGTGTGGCACCGTGGGCCCTGAGTTTTCGTGCGCTGCCGTCTGAGTGGGCCCACCGCGAGTCTTCGGCATGGACCGTGGCACTTCCGGGTTTGCGAAATAGGTCGGCAGTGACCGTTGGCCCCGACGTTCGGACCGTGTATTGTTAGCGATATCGCTTAGCGGAAAATTTGATCGACATATTTGTTTTACAGTACCTATTAGAATTTTTTTTTTATGTTTCCACCAATTTTTTTATTTTAAATATCATCTTTTTATACAGTCTCGGGTATTTGAGGAAATACGTAATTTTTTTTTGCTCCGTGACATGACCAATAGCTGCTTCTGTCACCTGAACGGATTGGACAAGTCCCATTTTCTTCAAATGTTCTGCCACTATTTGACACCGGTCGTCCATGACTTCGAGCTCGAACCTATCTTTGAGCTCGTCGTAATGTTTTGTGGTAAAAATTGTTCTGGGATACACGACTGCAGAAGATCGTTGTCCCTCATGTCTAATAGAAACTGCTCGAATGAAGGCATTCTCACGTATGGCAGTAGTTGAAAGAAGTCGGCAAAGCTATTTGTGAGAAAAAAAAAAATAATAATAATAAGAAAAAATTGCAATTACAATTCTATAATGTAATATTATAAAAACATTTCGTTTTTCAACTCACTGTTCTTTAATAAACTGGAACGACTTCTCCGTGTCGTCCACCTTTCTAATGACCTCCTCTGCCTCTGTACCGCCTCAACCGTGTCTGTAAACTGATAATGACGTGTCGCCGTGGCCTCGGAGTGGTGGAGGGCCTTGGCCAACGTACGGCCGGTCGCCGGATCATAGGCGCGGCCTGCCGTCTCCACCATCTTTCGGAAAACCGACGACGACACTTTTACCGGGAGACCGTCCGCACCGGTTGCACCGCTCTCCATCAGTTTTATTGATTTCATCAAAGATCTTGCGCAGCGGTTGACCGGTAGTGGTCAAAAAAAAGTTTTGGTTGCCATTGTCGTTGACGCGCAGTTTCAGTTTGTAATAGCTATGGACGAAAAACCTAACGTGATCGACATAATATTACGAAAAAAAATAAATAAAAAAAAAATCTCACTCCTCTAGTTGTTCGTACACGTGTTGTGTCACAACGATTACCGCCGGCTCCTTATCCCCGGTCTTATGGGTTTTAGCCGTAATCACACGGTCGTCCCCGGCCGCAACCGCTGCCAAGAATTCCGAGCACTGGAGGTGTTGGACGACCCCGGTCCTTTGTTTGCCGGTCCAAACGACCTCCAGCGTTCTCCAGAGTTTAGCCATCTGCACAACAAAATAAATCGAAAACCGATTAGTAAAATATATTATAGTGTCTCGTTAACGGTCAACCGAAATACTTACGTAACAGTTCGTCCTTCGTTTTTCTCCGTCGTACGCAGCGACCGAAACTCGGCCGGTCTGCTTGTCGAACATGGCCTTAAGCTTTTCAATGACGCCCGGCAGCTCTGACGTCAACTTTTCCACTGCCCTGCCTATGACGCCGGTCTCCGGTAAGTTTACCTGTTCTGCGGCCATCCCGTTGAAATGTTGCTGGACGCTGCGCTTGTTAGCGCGTTTAAAAGTGTGGCCGACCTGGTACTCGGCCAGTTTTATTCTGCGCAACAAATCGCAGTCGGGCCTTCCGTCAAATCCTTTTGGAAATTCCGGATCCGTTAGGCAGTATTCTTGAGCGACGTGTTTGATAAAATATGTTTTCCACGTTTTGAGATAAGCCGCCGTGGTGGTAGGCGCCTGACCCAATTATTCCTCTCGACTGTAAACGATTTTATATTCAACAGATTTACCGATTAAAATTACATAATTCATCGTGTTCGTACCGGCGCATATATACCACTATGGGCTCCGCGTTTTCCAATAAGCACGCCCAATGTCTTGTTGTTTTTTAAATGAACTGCAGACAGCTGCACAGTAGTATCCTGCTGACGGTCGCCAAATAATTTTTCTGCGCGTCCACTTGCAGGGAATGGGTCACCCCCGAGCGTGTTACCGTATAGGACCATCAGCGGATGGTCCGCCGCCAGCCGCCTGTTGAGTCCCGCCCGATCTATTAGCTTGCGGACCGTCGTATCGCTGAAAATCAAAAAAAATTAATACTCATCGAAATTTCACACGGCGCAAATAATTACTCATTGTTCTCCTCCGACGACTCGACACCACGTGGCAAACCGTCGGGAGAAGGAGACCTCGACGGTGTTTTTCCAATGACCGTCCTCTCCAGAGCCGGTTTCTCGGGCGGGCACGCGTGTCCACGGTGCCGTGGAAGTGGTGGGCACCGGTCCAGTAGTCGACGGACTACGTATCCACGACTCGAACGGACTGGGCTTGTCCACTACGCCGGGGAGATCCCAGTGGCCACCGTACATTCGGATTCTACCGATCACAGACATGCTGAATAATAATAATAATAAAAAAAAATATATAATATATCATTGATTAACCTCCACGCTAGCAGTGTTTACACCGCGCCATTGGGAAAAACCGTTTTATTTAATTATACTTATCGATGAGATTAGTACGACCCCCTGCTATTCCTAAACCATGTATTTATAAACATAATGCAATAGTCATGCATTTTGTCTTTACACGTAAAGTCACCAGTGTGTAGTCACAAAGTGTAAGTGAATGGTTTTTCCC
>JAIPRM010008143.1:0-16253 GCA_025469315.1 Stegophylla sp. TES_Ste_2020
TTGAGAAATTCAAAAAATGACCTCTCTAAAGTACAATCTAGAGGCGAATCCGGTTTCAAAAAGTTATTGATCGAAACTTTTGGACAATTATTTCTATACGAAAAAGTGTTAACAGAAAAAAAAAAAAGAAAAAAAAAATAATAAACATCATTGTAAAAACACTAGCTTCTTCACTTTGTTCAGAATCTAAAATAAATAAATAAACATCATTGTAAAAACATTAGCTTCTTCACTTCGTTCAGAATCTAAAAGTATTACAAGTATAGTGATCAAAATATAGCTTATCGTTTTATCGTTTTAATATTGTTATAATGGTAGAACATAATATAAAATAAATTCAATTCGGGCCCCTATGATATTATTGAATACTACATGTATGTCCTAAATAAAAAATTGCCATAATATGAAATGTATTATAATTTAATTATACCGACAGAGGTGATTTTTAATAATATGAATGCATTAAACAACTCTTTAAGATAGAGAAGGTAGAAACGCTATACCGAATATTATTAAATTATGTTTTCCCATTTATCTAATATTCACCAAAAAATGTTGATACGTTTAATTGCCATTTTGTAATCATAATAGTATATTTTTATATACCTAAAATACTTAAATGCCTTTTAATATTATAAGCTGGGACTACTGAATATTGATAAATGAAAAATGGAATAATAATTTATCCTTAATGTGTTCTGCGTACTCTGTAGGCATCTGTACACACTTTGTTCTTTGCTTTAATCTTTAAATAATTTACAATACTTATAGATTTAAATCACTCTCTTCAATTATTATTATTATAATTATCATCATAGCTGTTTTTCAATAACCAAAAAAAGAGACTGCTTGAGAATTTCAACAGCGATCATACTGCGTTTCATCGGTTAAGGTCGTTTTTTATTCAATGCTTTCTAAATGATGAAAAAACAGTCTCGTGTTATTCCGTCCGCGTTTAGTCGTCGTTATCCTGTGTTTCATCAAAATATTATCGTTGTGTACCTACTAATTTTCCCGTGTTCGATAATAATTATTATAGGTATTATCCACGCTAACCCTCAGGTAATTAGGTGTAAACAATATTCCGTGTAAAGTTATTAGGTTTTTAATGTGGCTTTTGCCTATAACGACTTCGACATAATATTGTATCAAGTTATGTCCTCTATTAATTTTATTTTACACGTTTCGGTGTGTTGCAATAAACAACACCGGAAGATGAATGTTTATTTTCAGAATTATGCACTGTATAGTGGGTGGTGGTATATAGTTTATACGTCATTTCAGTTAAATTAAAAAAATATTGTGTTGTATACAAGTTTATACATTCCTATGTATTTGTGCGCGTACTTATAATTTAATGACGTTTGATATTTTTCAAGTTTGCTGGTCTAACGGTAATTATTTTATTTTCTGTGCTAATTCTGTTTTATATTATTATATTTTAATCAATATTTTATTTTTTCAAATCCATTGTTGAGCAATGTTGGAACGTCTTCGGTTTATAGTGTTTATTATACTGACCGAGTTGGTATAACGTTTTATCTTTAAATAAACCTTGGAAATTGTACACTAATATTAGGTATAATATTTAATATACGCAATAAATATAGTTTGAAATTTTAATTTGATGTTAATGTAGTCTTCAATGGGCATTAATGAGCTCAATGGTTACGATTATTTTCTCGCAATCGTGTTAATCTTGCAAAATTCGATGTCGTAGGTAATTTTTGTTTGTTTACATGATAAAAAAAAAAAAAACGTATCATTTCACTTTTCCTTTTTCTCTGTCTTCGTCGTCGATTAAACGTTATTTATTAATATTTTCCATTATTGCTGATCGACGCATAAACAACACTCTCGGTATTGTTATGTAAATAAATACATTCAACCTGTAAATTCATATCAAATAATTTTTAACCGCGACTCATCAAATTTCGTTTCAGACAGTGTTCTCGAAATCACACGTTTTTCGCGCCCATTTTTCACTAACATGGCATAACAATATCGAGGTTATCCCTCTTGCCCTCCAAACCTTTTTTGTAGTGCACACCCGCATATCGTGTGCCCCCATAATATTGTCGTAACACGTTATCACAGTCAGTGGCGCAAATAGATGGGAAGCTAGGAGGGCTTAGCACCCCCAGAACTATTTTTAGCCCCCCCCAAAAAAAATGTTTGATATTTGAATAGGTATACATAAAAATATTTATGGTGTAACAACGAATATTACTTTATGATATTGAGTGATATTGTATAGGTACTATATGAATCAATTATTAATTGTAAAATTACTAATAAACACAATATTTTCCTATGTTGAAATACAAATTGTATTTCAATGTTTTTTGAATATAATCCTTGATCCTTAAAATATACATTTTCATTGTATAAATAAGCGTAGGTAAAATAGGTACATCATACATATTATATACTTCAGAAAATATTTTATACGACTATACTTATCAAAATGAATAAAAAAAATATTAGCCCCCACCCCCAAAAAAAAATTTTTCATTCTATTTGCTCCTATGATCACAGTATTTTATATTATAATAATTGAAGTTCCCTGTGTATAATTTAGTATCCGTAGTCCCTGACCTTGCCGGAGTGTACCGTAAAATAATATTATAGGCGTGGCCGTACGGCGTACGGCGAAAAAATCAATTTTTATAAAATATATAATAATAATATAATATAAAATATTTTTTTAACATCGTTTGTTTTATTTCACTACTCGTCGTCTTTGTGTCTTTCCTCTCTTCCCACGCGCGCGGTTATCGCATTTCGAGAATCGGGTCGTCGTCTCTCTGGAAATAACAAAAACCGGCGACGAACGGTGCCCAATGGCTGTGTCCGTGGGGGTGGTGAAGGACGGCGGCGGCGGCGGAGGGTTTGCAGAAAACTGTGTTATGTTAACGACCCGTTCGGTACGTTGTTGTTGTTGTTGTTGTTGTTGTTGACGTTTTTACGGGTTTGTTTTGGACGTATCGATCCGCCATCTGGAGGACCGCGTACACACGGTTTTGCCCGCGGTTAGGTCATTGTCGGGCAGATGGCGCTGGCGGTACGCCCGAAATGCTCCGCCGCCGGGCCGCGGCAGTGTAGCGCGACAATACAATAAATAGTAAAATAGCTGATATTACTCGACGGGCGCACGAAGCTCTCTTGGCGGCACCACGTGCTTTATTGATTCAATGCGACGCGAACGGACAATAATAATAATTATTAGAAAAAGGAAAAAAAGAGACGCGTTAACGAAAACATAACGACGGACGACGTTGAGTTGAATTTTTTTGAAGAAGAAGAAGAAAATGAACAATTCGTATGCAAACAAAGTAATTTTCGACGGACGACGAGTGGGGGGGGGCGTATACACGTCATGAAATCGGTTAATTTATGTCACACGCCGCCGGTGTGCCGAGAACCCCCGAAGTCAACACCTGTAGTATATAGTCTCCCCTCTCTCGACGAACTATATTATACTTATGTTACGACGAAAAATGGAAAAAATATCACATTGGTATGAAGTGAGTTTTTGTAATAATATGTGTTATAATAGTATTTTTAAGTATAATGACTATCAATCATTATGTCTGTTGTGTGGTTCGTGTCGACAACCGACTCTTATGCAGCACTACATACCGACTCGGTACCACCCCCCGTTTGTAATACGGAATCGTGTCTTTCGGATATTTCCCCTCCCTTCGTCGGGTGATGGTGTTGTGGTGTTCGGATGAGAAACGCGAGAGCCAAAGACTAAAATATCTAAATTTTCGTTTTCTACACACTTTGTACTAGTATATTGCCTAAATTTTCCATCTTTGTCTCCAACACTTTTTACTTCATTAAAATACTTTAATTACATGTATGACCCCCCCCCCTAAAAAAAAAAAACCGTAATAAATAAAATATTCACAAATTTATTAGGACTATGCATTTTACCACGCTGTTACAGCTGATATCTTCTAAACATAATCAACGAACTTTTTCAATCGATTATAAAATATTACAATAACAAAATTATTTATAAATTGTCACAATGCGATTCCTACACACTTTTTCATTTTGTAATACACACGATTTCAGTCCCAGGCGAGAGCCGAGTGAATTTTGTTTCGCAGCGCATATCAGATTTGAGTTAGGAGCCGGGCGAGTTCAACACGATTAATAAATTAAACCAAACGGGGCATTGTTAAAACGATGAACGTGTACAGAACTTACAACAAAAATGGAGATAATAGTTTTCGACCGGTGATATTTTACCACAGTCTCCCAGGGTTGCTCCAAGCACTTCATAACATAACGTTCCACTAGTTTGCACGTCGCAAATTAGAAATATTATTATTGTTGTGTTTGCGCTACAAATCTGTTTGGTTTTTTTTCGCCCTCGTCGATTAATAATTGATATCGTTCAGTGCATTTGTTGATGGCTAAAATAATTTCGGTTGCCCGCGGACGTCGTCGCTGCGGTTATTTCGTATTATTTGACCCCGTGCACGGCCGTTACAGGGCGACGGTCCCGTGGCCGCGGTAAGGTCAATACGTTTACGATTAAACGCAGCCGTCCGCTAGCGATACACAACTCCTACGTTTATACCGACACACGTACACGTGCTGCCTGCGCGCACACGGATAGGTACCTATTGTAGGTCAGCTGCAGCTGCCCGCCTCCGTATTTTTCTTCCTCCACCGTAATAATAATATATCATATTATTATTATTATCATCATCATTATAATACATTGTATTGTTTAATATTTTATTACCGAACATTAAATACGCCGACTGGCGCGTGGTTTATATTATTACATTGTACAACAATCGGGTCTATCATTCAGTACCAATCTACCACCTAAACTTTAAACGTTCAACGTGTTATCTACATATTGCACCAGTTCATTGGCAACGTCCGTTAATTTACTCTCTTTTTAAAGTCTATAATAATAATAATTGTTATTTTGTGTGAAATTGTTCAAATGGTAAATATATTATGGTTTACTGGTCTATGTCGAGAAAACTAAAATGCTCACATACAGATTTTGACAGTACGCTCATGAAATGTATAAACGCCTATGATTATTCTAAATATTGTAGTACATAAAATAATACAGGTACATAGTTTAATTTTATACTTAGCAGCAGCCATTTTTTCAAAATTTGTATTGGCTCTACACAGTCGCACAATGTGTACTATGTACGTGTTATAATACATACTACGTATCTAATCGTAGTACATATGAACTATTTCCATTACTACACTACAGGCTATGTTATTATTATTATTATGCTACATAATATTACGTGTGATGTGTCTTCTCGATATCGTGTATATTATATTATTATTTTAAAAACTATATACTTTCCGCATGCAGTATGCACGCGCGTTTTATCTTACACATTATACAATGGTGATACAATGTTTTGGGCCGAGTCCAATCAACCTGTCAATCCGTGACAACCGAAACCGATTTTTTTTTCCGTTCTGACGAAAGCAAATCTCCACCGACCCGCTCCTCTTTTACCCCTCTATCATCCGTGTTACAGATGGGACACGAAATTATCGTTACCATCATCATCATCATCACCATCATCACGGTTACAACACAGCAACATTGATTTTCCACCAGTCTTTTTTTTTCTCTACATCTATTTTTATTTTCCAGAATTATTTTCCACCGGTCTGTTTTTTTTTTTTTTAATTTTTCTTCAAGGACTTCTTTTTACGCAGAATTCAACTGCGTCGTACCGATTTTCATCGTGCTCACCATACACAAACCACGTTAATCTGTACCTGTTTTGAAAGTGTTAATCTATACGTAAAGCATTATTTGTAGTAATAATAGAAATACGCGATCGCGAACGCTCGCTTTTCTCACGTTTTGAACATAGTACATATAATAATTGTACTCGTATTGTAATAATAATAATAATAATAATAAACAATGTGTGAACCGATAAATGTACGTCAATTAAATATATACCGACCTTTAGGAAAAACTACAATAAGGCCGTTCATTAATAATAATGCTCTGCGATGTATTGTTTTGTGGTTTTTTTTTTTTTGTGTTCTGAACAACACAATTATTGTACTTTATATATATATATATACATACAGTATACACATACATACATAATATATGGTTAGGCGTACATGCTATATATATATATATCGATAATTACTGCACGTTCAGTGTTTACCGGCTGTGACGACCGACGTGTCAACGATGCGACCGTGTGAAATGGCGGTCAGAGAGAACAAATATAACCAAGAGAGTAAAAAATTACAAACATAAATAAGAGGAAAAAAAAAAAGAAACCTAGTCAAAATATACCGAATCTGTGCAGTGGAGTAACGGCGACGACCTTGCGGCAATAATGCATGCGATGACTCGGCGGCGCAGCAGCACCCGCAAAACGCGCGCGCGCGCACGAAACAAAATCGTAAATAATAATAATAATATAATGTACGATAATAATAAAAACAGCCGTCGTCCACCGGGCGTAGTAGTGTTGCGTAGTGTTCTTGTAATATTTTACGACGCTATATCTGCCCAGCCTATAAAATATATTATACAGGTATATACAATATTTTTACGTTTAGTCATCGCGCACCGACGACGAAGTGTGTTTTATATACATATATATACGTATATATAACATCAAACGAATAATAATACGATGTATACATTATTGCGTGTGCGTCGTCCTTGGAGGCTTGGGCCAAACACGCGCACAGCTCATTTGGGGTGTTCACATAATATGTGTGCTGTCGATCTCGTCGTACGAGAAGAGAAAAACAACGTCGTCGAGCTGCTGCTGCTGCTGCTGCAGTGTTGGTGATTTCAACGTCGGTGTATAATACTGTCATGAATGTAAAATAATAAATTTTATTATCGACAATATTCGTATATTTCGCGACGGCGTTGTTATATAAATTCAATACATTATGTATTATATTATAGCAGAGGTTCCCAAAAGTGGGTCGTGATTAAATAATTTTTGGTGGGTCACGTTAAATTTTAGTTTCTGAGTGAAGTGAAGAAGCTAGTTTTTTTACAATGATGTTTTTTTTTTTCGCTATGGTACTATAAGGTGCTTATTATTATTCAAAATTCTCAATAGTTATTCAAAATTTGAGAAAAACAGCCCTAAATTAGACAAAAATGCAATTATTAAAACTTTATACAAATTTAAATATAGACTGCAGACAATTATATGAAAAATATTTCTGAGGAAGAAATTTTTTTGAGTGAAGGGATTCTAATACGGATTGTATGGACATAAAATATACATTTTTTTTCTTTTGTGATATTCATTTAATCGTTCATACTTCTATAATTTTAAATATTTATCACACATTTTTTTGTAATAAATAAATTAATAGTAATTAGAGTTATTTAACAGTTGTACATATTATTCGATAAAAACTTAAATACAGAATGTTTTTTTTTTATTATTCAGTATCTTATTCAAGCAAAAAAACAAAAAGGACATTTGGTTATTGTTGTGGGTCGCCAAAATTGAAAAAAATCACCAAAATGGGTCGTACCAAAAAAAGTTTGGGAACCTCTGTATTATAGTTACTATTATGGTCGTCGTTCATTTATGATTTCAGAAGAGAATTTGTTTTTAGTGATTTTCGGTACGTTGAAATTGTCCATTGAACGCGAACGGGTATTGATGGATTGAATGAAAAGTCCCCCGAGGGGTACACACACATCGTAGATGTGAATATTATAATTCTCGTCTATACAATAATAGGTAATTCCTTCGGCTAATGATCAAATACAATATAAAATGGGGCCGGAGGCAGGGGCATGTGACGTTATACGTTCAATAGTATTGTTGAGACACGCTGTTGTAATATTACGGTGATTTATTTCATAATATACATATCAATTAAAAAATGTACCGCAGTTATGTTTACGCATACCGTGCACACCAGATGATAAAAATAATTTTCAACAATTTTTAATTGAAAACACTCATGAGTATGGTCATGAGCACACATATTTTTCACGAAGGTTATAATATATTATCACGTGCGAATTGTTGAACGTCGAGCGAGAGAGACAGTACGGGCGTCAGAACTTGTCGTCGATATTTGACGGAGGTCGAGAAAAGATTGAGCGAATAAAAAATACGTCACGTTATCGATCGAAATATTTCGTATTATAACAATGCCAGCGGGAGTTACGTATATTGTTATTATTATTACGGCGTTAACGCATCCGTGACAAGCAAACAGAAAAAATCATTGCGGCGCAAAAACCTATCGATGCTTAAAAACGTTGCCAAGAAGTACTACTATGCATACGTACGTGCAAGCTAGAAAAAAATAAACTGATTATTAAAACGGTTGATCAGAGTTGTGATATTATGAAGGAGTCTCCTTCATCTGCGGATGTACTATCGTTTGAATATTTTTCGATATTCAATCGTATTATTTTTTTATTAATTATCTATATAACCTAACACGTGGGTTTTATTATTTTAATTGAAAAAAATAAATACTGTATGATGATACAAGATACGATTTACTGTTAACTTTGATAAGTTATTTCTTTTTTTAATCACAATTTTTGTCAGCCAGGTAAATTGTGCTTTATTATTTATACCGTGAGTATCTGTTTTGCACATTTAACTATACTTAAACAATAATATTAGCGAATAGGATCGTCGAAATGTTCTTCTCCGTATACGCATATCAAATATATCTATATAATGTATCACGACTCGTGAGATAATCTTTATCTAACTCTGTATTGATATTCAATTAATAATATATTTATCTATATCAGGTATCTAATAAAAAAAGGTTTTCCTGACCGTGTTTTTTTCGTTACCATAATAATGAAATATTAAGTATAATAGATACAAATATAATTAAAATTTAAAATATAATCGAAATATATCTCGATATCTTATGTATCGAATATAAATTAGATATTATAGGTTTTGAATGAAATGCTATATACAGTCAAATAAAATATATATTTTACTGGTGGATTGTGTAAATTTAAGTTGATGAAGTTGTCACCTCTGATTTGAGCAACTGTCAAATCTTGGAGAGTGCAAAACATGATGCAAAGTATTCCTGTATAAACTTATATTTTACATCGAAGTGTACATAATATAATATATAATACGAGTATGACGTTAAATTATCCATGTATGTGGATCTACCTAATAGTAGTTTGACCGAATAATAAATATTTATAATGTCAATTATAAAAGTTACAGCTAGAATGTTGAATTAATTTAATTTAATTGCATTTAAAAAATATGCATGACTGTAACGCATTGTTATGTTAGATATGTATGTATTTTCAGGTATTTTACTTGTCTAATTATTATCTGCAGTTAGTAATGACAGTTGTGTTTAGATACTCCAAATACATACTATACCTTTATATAAATTTCATTACAACAGTAACATGCATTTTATTTAAACTTTATTTTGATTTCATTAAGATTTCCTTTAGTTTATAATAAATTAAGTCTTACGTGTTAGATCTTCGTATCCTTTTATTTTGATTAAAGCACAGGTATTATGTATGTATCAGAATTTATTATACTAACTGATTCGCCCAAAAAACGAGAATACAGCGTATTATGTGAACTAAAAAACGTCATCGAAAACAGACCGCGTGTTAGGAAATCAGATATGCGTCATATGCTTATTAAACCGTGATGTTCAAGCGCAAAGAGATTGGTTTCGCGCGCGTTCTTATACAATTATTCACTGATTTTTTTTGATTTTTTCATTTTGTTGTGATTACTATTCCGTTTCATTGCCAGTAATATATTGCGTTTTAAATTTACGTCTAGAATAACAAGACGGTAATTTCCATTTGGGTTCTGATTAATACCTATAATACGTATGTTGTCTATAAATGGATATGAATTAATAAAAATGTAAAAACATCTATGGTATTTAATGTTACTTCATCACATACTTATTATAAATAATTTTGTTTTGTGAGTATGTAATTAGATCGTAAAATATCGAGATTGTCGTAATTATGTGCTGCATTTGCAGAATTTTTCTTTTCTATTTAATTTCCACTTTTAAATGTGCAGATATTCCCTTTTACGACGATCGTACGATCTCCAGATGGTTCGACCAGGTTCGTAAATTGAAATTGTCGGTATAAAAAAATCGACTCGGGGAAACGTAAGTCGTATGCAGCCGTCAGTACATGGGATGCCGTTAGGACCTTTTATCCCTCCAGATAACTATTATTATTATTTTTTTTTTTTTAACCAAGGAAAGACGTAAAATCAACAAATGAAACTGGTTCTTCTCTTCGTACCTGTTGTGCTCACCGCACACACACGCATGCAGACGCAATGCGTATTACTTAACGAGTTTTATTCACCATGTGTCTTATATTACAACCATCGTAAAGAATGTCTAAGGGTTAAAAATACCGAGAGAGGGTTGTATAATAATAATATACAACACCTGCTGCCGTACCTGGAGGGGGTTGATATTCGGCTTTTAGTGCTACGCACACACACACAAGGTGTGCATTGAAATCGTTTCCAAGAAACCTGATGCAATCGGCTTCGTTCTATGGATGTTGGGGAGTATCTATCTTTATCTGACCGAAACGCATAAATTAAGTAGGTAATGGAATCCGATTCTATAAGACTCCATAAACTATAGAAACTACGGCTACCGGTATATTTTCTTTTCCTTTCCTGTCGGACGTGATTTAAAAAAGAAAAAAAAATCCAATAGGAGACAACTGCGCTGCAGTATATGCAGAGGACGTGTTAGTCATGGGTTTCCATTTATGAAAAAAATATCCATTAATCATTGACGTACCATACGAATAATGAAATTAATATTAACCCCTTCAAACATTAAAATGTACGATCACGTCTTGGAAATCTCCCGACAATCGGCCACGTGATCCGATTACCTATGTATATTATATTATACGTTTTTACGTTGACGTCCGAGTTTGTAGACGATCTTCTTTTCGATAATAAAACATACATCTTGAGTAATACAGTTTCATAATTTTTTTTGTAATAAATATATCAACAAAATACATTTATTTTCATATATATGAAAGCGTAAAGACTTATGCCTTTTAAAAAATAATACATTTTTCTTATTATTATAATTTATGTCTGATGTTGTTTGCAAATAAATCATATTTCGAACTAATTAAATATTCGGTGTAAAACTCATTTTATACGAGTTTCGAGTGTGTAAGAGAATTCTTAGAAATTAAATTTCCCACCATAACTATATAAAATGAACTTATATAATTATAAATGTATTATAAAGCGAAAAACGATAATTTCATTCGAGGGGTGTAGTATAGGGTAGTAAATTATCCTATACACATGCGACACTAACCGTGTCATAAAATACTGTTGCCGCTGGTGATTTACGAAGGAGGGATTCCTAAGAATTTGAAGTGCATCTTGAAAATATATAATGGGTTGTCGATGGAGTTTAGATTATTATAACGTATACGCCGAAAACCCTAATAACAATATTACGCACTATTTATACGGGTTGGGGATTAAAAAAACGTAAAAACAAAACAAATTTTTAAACGTGGCCGTGCGTTGCCGCGGTTTATAATTTGTGTTTAATCTCGAAAGAGCAGCGACGGCGGCGGCGCGGAGATAGTACTTTCACTTGAAAATGTCTCGGTCCGAGAGAGTGTATGCCTACACAAGCGCGCGCAAACGTGTGTGTAGTAACATTGTGTAAGAAGGTAGCGTTTTTATTTTCTTTCTTTTTATTTTCATTTGTATGAGCAAAGACCTGTCTGCCGCTGTCCTACTCTCTCTCTCTCTCTCTCTCTCTCTCTCTCTCTCTCTCTCTCTCCGTCTCTCTCTCTTTCTTATTCTTCTCCGACCGTAGAATGCGTCGTGTGCCGACTCGAATTTATGTACTTATAATATATTACTATTTTATACTTTATTATAGGTTTATACCGCGCGCGCAACCCGTAGTCGCCGGTTACGATTGTGGTCATGGTATAGTCGCCGTGGTAGCTGTCGTCACAGTGTAGTAGTATTAGTAGTAGTAGTAGTAGTAGTAGTGGTGGGGATGGCGGAGGTGTATCGAACGGGCGGGCGTAAAGTGTTGGCCCTGAACTTATCCCCACCCGGGGGCCGTGACGGCGGCGGCGGCGGCTGTGGCGGCGCTGGCGTGTTGTGTTGATATCGGAGGCCAATGCCGCCGCCGCCCGGACGTCGCACTCTCTCTCACCTGCAGCCGCCAGTTCAAGTTCATCGTTCCGGCAGTGTCATCCCGTCGCGCGTTCAAGTCTCCTCTCGTCGTGTCCGTCGTCGCATCGTTTTTGCCGCCGCCGAGTGTTGTTACGTTTTTTATTTTTTTCCCACCCCCCCAATAAAACGCGACATTTATTTGCATTTTTTCGTTTATTTATTAATATTCGTATCTAGTTCGATTTTGAATCGTGTGCGTCAACGTGTGTGGTGTTCGTATTTGCTGCGCCCTTGTGTGTACGTCAAAGTCGACGAAAACCCTCTTGTGTGTTTCATAATTTTTTTTCCTGCATATTTGTCGTCTCCCGTTCGCGAGCAGGTGGCTCGCCGTGCGAGGTACGAGAATGTTATGGTAAACAAAATGGGTGTCGTTTTTATAAGGATATATACACAGTATGGGACTATGATCATCATAGACATTGTGTAAGACCGGACTACGGCCTAGAGGTACGTTATAGCGACGGAAAAACACACGTTATGTTTTCGTTTTCGTTTTTTTTTTTTTTTATAATAATTATTAGGTGTTAAATTCTTTCGGAATTCGTTAAACACAATGTTTGTGGATGTAAACATTGTGTGATAAAATGAAAATGCAATGTTCATTTATAATTATTATATATTTTTGTCTCGTTGCAAGAACATAGCGTGTATTTTTAAGTCGAGTGACGTCTTCTTTTTTTTTGGCTTAAAAACCAATATTTTTTTTGTCTTTCACTAATTTTTCTTATATATAAAAAATAAAGAGCCTGTTTATTAAAAAGTGGATTGAAATGTAAATTCGAAGTACCTATAACTTAGATAATGTATTTTTGAAACAATTATGTTACTTTTTATGCAGTATTGATATGGTTATTGAAACGACAACCCAATCTTTCCTATAAAAAAATCTATATGTTTCAAAGCTGTTTTTTTCTTTTTGTTTTACAAGAAAAATCTAAACCCTAGTTAGAACCTTTCGCATAAAAAATTTTGTATAGGTACTTTGATTGGAGGAAAAATACACCAAATATCGTTCTGCTACATTACCGACTAGGTATATACTAACTGTTAATTGAAATTGGGAAAACGTGTTATATATCTAGGTATATAGATTTCTTTAAAGAACACAATGTGTAGACGGGCATGGCCGTTTTCGACCAAAAACGTACCCTTCTCTTTTTGGCCGATTCACTTTTCGACCAAATAAGAAGTTAAATATAATATACAATACAGTATATTGTATATTATACACAGATAACTCGACAGGTACAGTATGGCTATGCTTTATTATTACCTAAAAGTAAATATTTGTATACTTTTATATTACTAGGTATGATTTTGTTAAGTTGGTTTCAAATAATTAATTTAAAAAGTAGTGAACCAGCAACCTAACCTAAACAGTGCTAACAAAAGTGATTAAAAAAAAAAAAAAAAAAAAAATGAATTATGACAGGAATAAAATTGTAATTATCATCGTACTTTTCTATATTTTATTGACATTAAAAATTATTATTATTATAAATATTATTAGGTATTCATTTATATATTTTATACAACTTATATATTTTTCAATATTTTTTTATGATATGTAATTATTATCATTATTTATTTGTAACCTACTTCTATATTTAATAATAACTGACAAAAATTATTTTTTCTACATAAAAACTAATAATTATTATTATTGAATAATATTTTTTGGTCGAAAAGTGAATCGCCCAAATGTATAAACGCAAAAAAAAATAAATATCTCAAGTGAACGTAGGGGACACGGTCCCCTCGTGCCCCTCCCTTAAATACGCCTCTGGATTCCGCACGATCACTACAGATTTAACTGTGAGTATACAGCGTGTAACAAACAACGCGGAATATTTTAAATACCAATGACTTTGGTCGTTGTATTATTACATACGACTTTTCGTTCGGACGCCCCGGAGGGTGTGTGACTGCTGCACACGTCGACTACACGCACTGCCCTGTGACACGTTTTTCCGGAAGTACAAACGACCCGGTCGAGAGAAACGCGAAACGGAAAAACTAATTATTATTTGTGTGTGCCTCCTCCTCGCCGTTCCCACGGATGTGAGATTTCGCCCGACATAATCGGACGAAGTCAAAGTGCAGAAACGAGACTTGGCTGCGCGTTCCCACGAACGGTGATCGCATTGTCTGAACGCGTAAAAGAACGTTCTGCGAATTGCGACGTGCGACGTCAACACGGGAATCCGTTCGAGTCGAAACGTACGCCTTCTTCCGGTAGACTTCCGCGGCGGCGGCGGCGGCGGCGGCGCGGATTCCAGCGGTGACCTGCACCGGAAGGCCTTTATTATATAATATATATATGCGTCCCGTTCACCGTGCTGTGGCAATTTTCAAGTGGGGGACATAATAATCACAATAATAATGAACGGTATATATTTATTATTATATGTATAAAAAAAGAAAAAAAGTGTATTCATTGTCCCTCTTAGCGGCATTTTTGTTTCGTACGCGTTTTCTCATGACCAAGCGCCGTTTACGATTAACGCGTACAAAAGATTTGATTTTTCGATTCGACATAACTCTGTTATTATTATTATTATTATTATTATGAGGTGTACTACTAGTATATAGTATAGGGCGACGACCATTCGTCCTTTGTTCCGGCTCTGCGTCCTGTCGTCTCGACAAACTTCTCTAGGGACATTTTTTTTTTGGTCCCGTAATTTCGAGTCTGTCCCATATAAATCCCCCGTTTTTTGACTTGCTGTTGATTTGAAATTTTTCAAATGAAATTATTGAATAAAATAATATAAGAATCTGGAAATCTTGCTGTGGATACCATTTAATAAATTATAATATTGTAAAATGAATTTACAAGTTTTTTTTTAGAAAGTAAAGTGTACATGAATATACATGAATAAAGTATTAATTGAAGAAATTTTAAAAAGTATCAATTTAGTTTAATTATGTTTTTCAAAATGCTATTTTTATGTGTTTAAATTTAATCTATAATGAGTAGTTTAATGTAATAAATACTTATTTATTCAAAAACATTATCACAAATATTTTTTTGTCCTGTATTTTATTTTCTTAAATATGGTCACCCTAGTATAGTAGGTTTAAATAGCGGGGGGAATAGAAGAACAAAAAAAAAAAAAAAAACGATTTATCAGATTATTATTTTTTTTTTGGTTTTTTCTCTATTTCAAATTCGATCGCACCACGATAACGTATACGCCCCTCGACGGTTACAAGACGATTTCGTCGAGGATTCTCTAGTCAGTGGCGTTCTCAGAATATTTCAATGGAGGGGGATGAAAATTTTTTTTTAGAAAATAAGCAACAGTGGTTGCTGTCCTCACAACTCTAATATTATAATATTGAATATTAATATAATAATTGCATATCATCAAGTCATATTTATTGTAATTTTTATAAAAAATTGTAAACATTTTATAATTACAAATCCAAATTAAACTATCAATTTTTCCGAATTCTTATCAGTTGAATCAAGTACATCTTCTTCAAGATCAATAGACACGATAAATTTCCAAAATTTTCTCAAAATACTCAAATACTCAACTCGAAATTGATTAAATATTTTTGAAATTTTTGTGACCGTTTTTATGGTTTTTTTAAGTTTCTCGCTGCATTATTTTTGAAGTTATGTTAAAAAGCAATTTTCAATTTTACGAAAATTTCGGTAATTGCACAATATTTTACCGTTTTTTCGACAGATTTTCCACGATTTTGGGAATTTTAAAAATCACCTCTACAAAGTACCATTCGAGTATGATTTCAGATCTATTTACCGACCCGAAATTTTTGGACAAGTATTTTTATATGTTATAGAAATAGAAAAAGAAAGGAAAAAAAATGAACATCATATTGAAAAAATTATAAGCTTTTACGCTTTGCTCAGAATTTAAAAAATTCATCTTGGGAGGGGATCTACCCCCTCTCCCCCCCCCCGTTGAGAACGCCAATGTCTCTGGTTATAATAATATGTAATATGATAAAAATTCATTA
>JAIPRM010008144.1:0-16253 GCA_025469315.1 Stegophylla sp. TES_Ste_2020
TGTACTTTAGAGAGGTCATTTTTTGAATTTCTCAATTCTTCAATTTTTTTTTTGGAAAAAACTACCCAAAATTTGACAAAAACGACTCGGAAACCATCATTTTTTGATCCAAACTATATGGAAATTTAAACATAGATAGAAAATATTATAAGAAAGATTTTGGTGCAAGAAAATTTTGGACATTTTTCTAACATTCTTTTTTCTTATTTATTTTTTATATTATTAACTTCCTTTGTTCAGATTCGTTTTATTGAAGAAATGATTTATCGTTTCTTTAAAATTTAATACGCCCGTCAAGAGAATACCACCCGTCGTGCGAAGTACACCCATCGTGCGAAGTATGTCCGGCTCTTTATAATTAACGCTAAACGGCTTTTGTTTCAGTGCAATATATTATAAGTTAACAAAGTATTAATAAATATGATAATATTATCATTAAAATGCATAATTATGTAAACGAAAATAAAATAAAAAGTATAAAAATAAAGTGTTTGGTACGAAACTATGGGTATTTGTTGACGATTCATATCATTTTCTATTGAAGATGAATTCTTTGAAAATGTAATTCCGCTTAACGGTAAGTAAGTAAAAAAAAAAAATTATTTCTCGTATTACCAGGGATGTAGTTCTAGCAAATGAAGGGCATGTGTTCATAAGCTAATTTCCGAATAAAAGACAACGACTGGATATATTACGACGATCAGACAGTGGTTTGACTTTGAATTTTTCTATATTAAGACCTTATTCTTTAAGTGACATCGTATACGAATTACAATCACATTGGTAACTTTACTCGGGCCGTTTTAACGTCATCGTCGTAAGATCATTATAGAATTGCTGAACCCTTACAGGAGTCAACGTGATTGGTTTCATAGTTGTTTCACTATCGTAGGAGTTTTATAGGGAAGATAAATTTAAATACACATGACATTTATTGAATTAAATTAATCATTATAAAACGAATTGTTCAAATTAAAACAGTAAAAATTATTTTTCCCGTTGAATACCGACGACCTGCCGCTGCTTGCTCTGTTGTAAAATCTTCATTTATAGTTATTGCATTATTGTGTCGACACCAAAAGCCTTTTATACTAATTATTTCAATAGTTAATTATTTTTTATTATTTTTTTTTTTTTATGTAAATTTGAGACGAATTAATCAAAAAGCCACCCCTTTGAAAAACTAGGCCTGAAAAATTCCACAGTCATATAACTACACTATCGCGATCCCGAAGAGTTTTGCTTGGAAAATATGATTTACTCAAATTCCTATACTCATACCATTGTCATTATCTCGCATGACTAGAAATAAAACTTCCACAGACATTTTATCACCACCTTCCTACTCCGTTGTTTTGTCTAACAAATATATCCGTGACCTTTTTATTTCCTAATAACCTATCGATATCAGCCCGCGTTGAATCCCAAAAATCGACCGTCGATATAAACGACAGCAACAAGTCCCCCCAAACCGTTTCAAGTAAATAATGCATTTTCACTATACGAGTTCGACGAAAAGTAAAATAGTGCTTTCTCGTGGAACCGATGTACCCGGACGTAAATTACAGTTATTCAGCTAACGTACATATACACTCGTAGACGCATACCGTCAGTGTGTATAATATAAATTACTTATAAGTAGTTACAACACAGATCGGTTATGTAACGTAGTAACACAATCCACTCGAAATATACGATTTAATAATAATATCATGTTCATAATAACGTCGTCGTGTCTTCCCACCGACGACGCTTACGGGATAAACGCAATAGTTATTTTACCGTGTGATTGTCGTACATAAATATTACATACATATATTATTATGAATACAGAGGGGTGTACGCGTGGGCGTCGATCCTGACCTTCGTTCGCCCGGAAACCGTGACCCGTAACAGGGTCAAGGTTGTGCACCGGCTGCGTACATTTATACACGATACATAATAATAATAATAATAATAATAATAATAATGTACGTGTACATCTCCACATGAAAGCCGAAGAACTTTATAGTAATGAATTCGAAAGATTGATATTATACGAATGACATAACGGGAAAGTTTCACGAACAAAAAACTTAAAACGCACCCTTCAAAGATCACCAGATATAGTCGGAATTAGGGGTGGCTTTATGGCTTGTCCCCATCCCTAAATCCACTTAAGTCTCCCTTCCAGATTTCTTATGAATAGCATAAGATTAATACCGTAGAAGCGGCTAAATCAATCATATAAATATATATATATATAAAAAAAAAAACATTTGTTCTAACTGAATATCACGAATTGATTTATTTTGAACGAGTAAAAGAGATGAAAGTTACGAAAAATCGATTGTCTATATTTAATTTAAATCCGTCTGTAGAACTATTATCGAGAGCGATAGTCACTTCCGCGGAATATAATTCAATCGCCGAAGTTTTTTAGCATAATTTTATGCGGTCTCGCATGACTACAACTGCCGTTCAAGCACGTGTTGTTTCACTGTTTAGAAACACCCACGAGAGGTTGTTTTTATACGTTTCTCTCTCTCTCTCTTTCTAATATTCCGATCTATCCGTATACAGTTATTACCGGAACGGAATAGCGAAATCGAATGCCGGAACTAGATACCGGAAGTGGACGAACGGGTTCGGAGAATGACGCGGTTACACGTGACGACGACGCCAAAATGTTCACGTAAATTCTAGACTGACCTTTAATCCTAAAACTTAGTCTCCGCGTTAAAACAACGGCACGGAACATTGAATTGTAATTCGTTTCCGCGCTTTTGTCACCCAACACGGTCTCCGGCTGAAGATTTTCAGCCCCATCGACCGGATTCGACTTTCTTTCCGTTTTGATATTAATCAGCCCCTCCCCCTACCCCGCTTTGCTTTTCGACCGGTTCGTCTGGCTTGTCGTCATGTCGTTCGACCGCACTAATTGTTGTTGTAATACGCGCCCGCGGTCGCGGTATTTTGCCAAACCCATCGGAACCGAATCTAGGACCATCCCGCGTCCAGTTTCATCAACGCGCGCGCGAGTGGTATTTTGTCTACCTACATCCGTTTTATGTGCGCGCGGCGCGGAGAGAAAGTAAAAACGGATGGATCACAGTCGGTGTATAGGACGATACGTTCGCTGATCGGATATCTAGTTTCTACAACCCAAGTCCATGTGCGTCGCGGGGGCAAGTGCGAGTGTGTGTGTGTGTGTGTGTGTGTGTGTGTGTGTGTGTGTGTGTACATGTATTTATATATACGTATACAGGGTGACTCGGAGATACTTGACATCCTGTATGTGCACAGAATAAAGTTTGGATCGAAAAATGATGGTTTTCGAGTCTTTTTTGTCAAATGTTGAGTAGTTTTTTCCAAAAAAAAAAAAAGAATGAAGAATTGAAAAACTCAAAAAATGACCTCTTTAAAATACCAACTAGATTCAAATCTGGTTTTAATAAGTTACTGATCGAGACTTTTGGACAAGTAGATCCATATAAAAAAGTGTATACAGAAAAAAAAAATTTATAAATAAACATCATCGTAAAAACACTCACTTCTTCACTTCGTTAAGAATCTAAAATATACACCTCTATAGCTATAGTCAACACAAAGATCGTTTTTCGAGCATTCGAATTCATTGCGTAATGCTCTGTACGCTGACCGTCTTCAAACACTTCAATGCTCCAGGATTACCAAGTGACAATTTAGTTTAACTTTCAAACAACAATTGAAAATGTTAACGAGAAAACGTCCGGCATTCGACTAACTTAACCTTATTCATTAAATCTAACTGCCATTTTTAAAAATAAATTTAAATTCACTTGAAAATCGATGCAGTATTATCTATTTACAAAAATTTCTCTATGTTACCCTGTATATACGTACGAGTATATGTTGATCTGACGCTGTAGGACATAGGTATAAAGGCAGGTGTAGGCAGGTGTACGCATATTACTAAATATAGAAAAGTCACTGACCAATAACGACGTGAGCAGATCTGATGTTTTCTTTTTCCCTCCCGCGGCGGCGGTGGTCCATACAGCTCTCATCGCGGCCAACTCGAATCGAAAGTATTTCTAGGGATACACACACAATACCTAAATGGACGCGTCGCTTGTATACCAGTAATAAATATGGTTTGAAATCATCGGTCTATTTAGGTGAGGAAAAAAGTAATTATTGGTTTCAAATTCAAAAGATTAATAATTTGTGGAAGATGTGACTGCTTATTATCATCGGCTCTCAATCGTGCCTGTATCGACTTTTACCAGACTTAGTGCCACATTAAGGACGTTATAAGGTGTTTAATGTCAATCCTTTAACAGTTTTAACCTCTTGCCCTCTTGCAGGCTTATCGTAATTGTTGGTCTGCCCCAATTTTTCTCAATCACCTTGTAAACATATAACCTAATTTTACATTGTATTTAATTATTATTATTTGTTAACATCACATTCAATAATAGAAAATTTTAAAAAATAAGTTGTTCCTAGTAAACTATCTGAGGTCAATTATGTTTTTGCTGTGCGTTTAATTACTACACAATACCATTTTTTTTCTCATACTGATTTATCGATTTGATGTTGACGACAATGAAATAATTCCCCGAAAATAAAGAATTTTAATTAATATTTATATTCTGATCTAACTTTTAATCAATAAAACTGTATTTTTATTTCTCCAGGTTTTTCCCGTGGAATTGTTTTCCTATCATTTTGAAGAAACATGTTTCTGGTTAAAAATTTTTAAATTTTGACTAGTCGTGGACTCGTACATTATTAATATAGCGACTTTGGAAATAAATCATTATTTCCAAATATAGTTTTAAATCGCTTAAAATAATATTCAGTTTTGATCTCGTTTTTGACACAATTCCGAAAGGCCGAGTTTTCCGGATATATTCGAAACCCATTAGCGTATCTGAAGCTCCACCAAGGAGGGAGCGATTTGTAAATTATCATTACACATCACATTAACGTTCAGGCTCAACCCCATAAATCCATTTTTAGCTCCTAAAAAAAATTTGTAAATTGTTCAAATCTTAGCCTAAAATTATCTTTCATCAGTTTTATAATAGAACGCTCATTTTCTTTGCCTTCCAAACTTTTGAAAATAATCGTGCTTTTGATTGCTTCTTAAATTCAGTATCCTCAAGCTTTTTAAATAAACCATATAACCATGTCATGAAATCGATAACATATAACAAGTAAAAGAATTGGATAGTACGTATCAATTATTAGTTACACTCGTATTAGTTACAAGTATCGAAGTATGAATCAAAATTGTCTTTTTTTTTTTTTTTAAATGGTCCACAGTAGATGAATATTTATAGTTATAAATGTAAAATATTACATCTCGATGAAAAAAAAAACCCAAGGAGGGGGTGATCCATCCATCACCCTCCCCTCAAATACGCCCCTCTGTTGAAATCCCCATAGTTCTCCTTAGAAATCGCACGAAGTCAAAGCTTTCAGAGGACACAGAGGTAAATCAAACAAATAAATATCACGTTTGCCCCCACCCACGCACGTCCTAATTTGTACCTCTAAACGTAGAAGCCTAACAAAACAAAAAATTATGTACGTTTCGGTCTAAATACAGTCGCAGCCACACCGTGTATAGACGTCGCAAAATAGTGTAATAATTTCCCTCGTTTGAATACGCGCGCGCGTATTAATTAACCTAACCGGCATTCGCAAAACCCGTAGCGACTCGCTCGCATAATATAATATCTATCGCATTTGATTTCTACCGAGTAATTTATCGGACGTAGGAAAAAAATAAAAAATAATAATATTAATGATATACGATCTGATTCTCACGCATTAACGATATAGGTATAGTATATACATAAATATTATTATAGTGACGGTGACCACCGTCAAAATAGACGCGAGAAATTCGATTATAGACGCCGCCGTGTGCGTATACGTGCGTGTGTGCGTGTTTTCGTACCAACAATATATATATATATATATATATATGTTCACTGGAAAGTGTTATTTACAACGCCCGCGTCATTAACGTCATCATAATGGGTTACCCAGCACCGTATGCGCTGTTCACAATCTGTGATTTTACACGGAGGATACTGCTTGTGATAATAATAATATAATAACGATCCGCGGTGTAAATAACTCACGCGCGCGTATACCACTATAATAATAATATTATTATTATTATTATTATTATTATTATCATACGGTTGATACCACTACCGGGTGTGCGGTTGTGCGATCACGTACGTTTTTTAACCTTTCGTCCGAACGAGCCGACGCGCGTCCGCATGATATACGGATAAGTAGTGGTGGTTAGTAATAATAATTAGGGTTAAGATGTTTTATTGCATTTACATATTTTTTCCTATCGCTTTTGATTTGTTGCTAAGGAAGTTTCTAATCTTGTTTCATACAAGTACGAGTTGAAATCTATGTTGAAGTTTTTAGAGCCACATTTTTGCAGTTTTTGGAATTTTTTGAATTCGATTGCAATTTTGCTTATTGTCTTTATTTACAATGCAGTTTTAGATACTTTACAGTGTTGTTTACATGATTAAGTTCTTTCGGACTTTGTAGTGGTGATGCTGCTCCTGAATGTCTGGCATTTGAAAGCTCTGAATAAACCATTTCCTCCCCAGATAATTATAATTCGTTGGGGTATATGGACAAAAAATAAAAAATTTTATAAAAGTTTATTACATATAAATTATTTAATAATTTATAATAATAAAAAAAAAAAATTGAACATCGTGCAGTACAATCAGTTTTAAGGTTGGGACATTTTTAATCGATAAAAAAAATAAATAAAGAAATTTGACAAAATTATTTACAAGTTCCTGAAAAAATAAGGCACAAATAGTTTAATAGTAATTTTAAGTGCGATTTTTAAATGCCATTTTGAGTTTACTACAATAACGCAATCGATTTTTGAAGCTTTTTAGTGCAATAACTTCCGAGCCTTAGTAATAATATTTGTTTTTGACGTCGAAACTGATTGAAATTCGTGCACCAGTTAAATGATGACGGTAGAATATTTGGAAAAAAAAATATATTAATATTTTTGTGACGTGTGTGCGCGGTGGTTATCGCAGGCGCGAAAAACGAAATTCAGAAAGACGACCGCATTCTGTACGATAGTCCCACGAGATAATAATATTTTATAGAAATAACCCGTTCGCGGGCGCTAATAATGCTATATATATATATATATATATATAGCTGCACGGACGATGAATATTATTATAATATACACACGTTCGGGGTTTCACACTTACGGCGGCGTCGTCGGTTAGGTTATTATTTTTTTTATTTTTTGTGCGTGACCGCCGGTGGTCTCTGCGGTTCATTCGGAAGGTTCGAATAAACAGAGAACGCGTGCGGTGTACGGGGGGTGCTCGTCACCGCCGATCGATCCAACTATCGCTAGCAATCCCGCAAAACCATCAACATCCACCGTGAATTGGTGTTATGTGCACCAGAACGTCCAGTGACTTGTTTAGGACTTTTTAATATGACGGTGGAGGGGAGGAGGAGGAGAAAAATATGTATTTTAATGTTTTTTTTTTTTTTTTTTTTTTATGTATGTATATATATAGCTTCACGATCAGTGTTAGACAGGGACATCAGTAGAAAATTATTTCAATAAGTCTAAAAATAATTTGTCTAAATCCTAACCGTTATAAAAAAAAAAGCAAAGTAAAGTAAGTTAAGGTAAATTAAAGTAAAGTAAAGTGTAGTAGAGCAGAGTAGTTAAGTAAAATAAAGTAAAGATACGTAAGTAAAGTATAGTAACTTCGCACCACGGATATTCTTCGTCTCTCGGGTTAGATACTCTTGGTGGGTTTATTGAATTTTAAATAAACGATAAATCATTTCTTCAATAATACAATTCTAAGCAAAGTTTTAATAACACGAAGAACAATTATAGTCGTCATTTTCAACAAACCCACCAAGAGTATCTGATCCGAGGAGCGAAGAATACCCGTGGTGTACAAAGTATGTCCGGTTTTGTTATTTTACTTTACTACAAATCCAGAAAAAACGAGTAAATATAAAATGAAAATGATCTGAAAAGTTCCAATTTTCAATTCCTGCGTGTTTATAATTAGCCGCCACTTTACGGCACATATCGAATGAAAACTTCCCCAAAACGGACACGATTCTAACGAATGAATCGTTTTAACGTTTCACTCTCTCGAATGCGAACACAATAACAGAGTGTCACTTGTGACGACAGATTTTCCGTGTATTAACGTCGTGTCGTGCACATTAAAATAATATCATAAATAACAACCACCTGCACTCTTCGGGAGTCTCGATCACGCCAGACGACAACAACAACAATTATTGTTAATATAATCGTCGGAGATTCACCACGACGGTGTGTGTCGAGGACAAATATTAGAAAATCGTCACGACCCGTGTGAATAATAATATTATATTATACGCTGCAAAACCGCGTATTACGACTACGAGATGAGAGCTTGATAAAAAAAAAAAAAAAAAAACCAGATGAAATAAAAATTTCGTATAAATTCAATCGGTACACGTGAAAAAATAAAAACTAAACTATTGCATCACGCGGAATACGTCGTCGTCGTGTACGGTTGGAAAGTGCTGTTGTGGGCCGAGGAGAAAGGTTTATTATAGATCGTATATTATCACTGATATACGAACACACACATACCGGATGAGTGAGCGTCGTCGTAGTACCTACTACTATATAGCTGTATCCGAGTATCGTGCACGCACACACACACACACACACGACATACGATCATATGTGCACACACACACCGAACGAACGTATATATATATAATAATATGTACTATTCTATGTGTGTGTATAAGAACGAGAGCCGCCGGAGTGAAAGCAGAGTCGGTATATAAATATATTATATATTACAAATGCACACACTATCGCACCCTTTTGTACAAACAAATATCGTTCTGCCTAGTTTGGCAATGATATTATCATTGTTGTTTGGACGGTCGTGCGCGGAAGAAAGTCATACGAGCACGTAGATATTATAATGATACATTACTTATATATATATATATATAAGTATCCATAAAAACGATTCATATATATAACAGTATAATTTATATATGTGTGTGTGTGTGTGTGTGTTATAACGGTCTCCTAGTTATTCGATTACATTTTTTTTTTATTTTCCCGTTTCCTTTCTTTCGGGCCGATCGCTTTTCCGAGACGCGCCTTCGTCGTGGTGACAAAGGCGGACGTAATGACATAAAAAAAAAAAAAAAAACGAAAAACAATAATAATAATATCGAAATCGCTACTTACAGAAGGTCTACCGAATCCGTTTGTTTTCGCTTTCATCGAGTTAGCGCACGCACGCGTTGCCACTTTGCGAATGATCACATAATATTATTATTATTATTATTAAATAGTTTAATAATAATGCAATACTAGAGGCATCTGTATACGACGAGACGGCGGTTGTTGACGCGCAAAGACAATGGGTCTCAAGCCGCCACCGTTTACGCTCTTCGATCGCCCGCCCGTGTGTGTACTTACACAGAATTTAATATCGTCATTACGTATTGTTTCGACGGGCTCGACACAGTACCGCCTTGGCATTGATGTTATTACGCGCTGCACGACGTGTCTGGCGTTCGACCGGGGTAATTAACGACAATATTGTTATTATCATGATAATAGTATTAATGAGTATTGTGTCTATGCAGCGGCGCGTGCATTTGGACCGCGCTTGGTATACAATTATTGCGTGGTTTAAACTATTTGTTCCAGTAATAAATCGGCCCGCTACTTAAATTTATTGGCCTGCCGATTTCATATTGAATTATTATAAAATAAACTCTTATTTTTTGCCTTTTAAGTACAAAATGAGATGTACAATAATTACAATACAAGCCATACGTTTTTTCAGTCCCAACGCGGTTTTCAAAAACGTAATATTTGTATTGAAATATTTATTTTTTACTTTTTCATCAAGTGTCCGTCCATCTACGCTTTCCCTTCGAGCAATAAATATCTCGCGATAACGACCACCGTTCACAGTAACTGATTGCGTAACCGTTGACAAACTATCATAATATTGTGCATATTCCACGAGAGAACAGCAAGAGAAGGAAATGAATTCTGCTAGGTCCACAGTTTAGAACATTTTTTTTTTTTTTTGTGGGAGGCGTGACTCGATTTTTCTTTTTTGAAGACATAATTGGCAGGGCAATATTACAGTGAGAATGATGATCGTTATGGGGATCGTGTGATCTTACCCCGTATGACCCTTTTAGCTTACGAGAACCACCCACGAACCATTAGAGAACTTCAGAAAGAAATTATTCGTTGAGTAGTCGGTGAATTCGGCAGAGATATCGCCGAAAAACCCATCAGATATTTCAACGAACGCATTTTCACTTGCGAAGTGAGTGAAAGTTAAATGTTTTATATTTATTTGTCCCCTTATCCTTTTTGATCAATGTTTTTCACATAAGAATTAGGCCATTTGTGCCCATAGTAATGCACATAGAATAATATAATATGATGGCAATAATTAGTATTGAGACAAAATGTAAGAGCAAAATAATTGCTTACGTCTTGCGAGTGGGTTTTTCTTTCAATTAATATGGGCCGATCGAATTCTAAGAGAAATAAAAATATTGAAATAGTATTTATTATGCAACAGGTTATACGTCGTGGTAGCCATTAGGTCTCTTTACCACGAAGAACTTATTATTATTATGCACCTAATATATTATTAATATACAGTATTGAGCCTATACATTTTTTCTGGGAGAAGCTTTCCTTTTTTCAGTCATTGGTTTCACATTTTGGTATTATTAATTTGGTGTTATTTACAATATACTATTATAATGGACACTAAGACGAATTTCGGTAATCAACTTACACTGTTAATTATATAAGTGCACTGACAAATACTTAAAAAAATGAACCTTCTGTTGTGTGAAAGTAAACCAATAAATAATAATACGAAGAAATATTATTTCTTCGTACACGCATAAGGTAATTTCGATGCGAAACGAATAAATCGTGTGATATTGTTAAAGATCATAAAATATTCAACGAGAATTTAAACATTAATAATATTATATAATTTTATTGATCTTGATAATTTTCAGGTGGTAGAGGAGGAGAAGTGTGGAATGACGAATGCTCCCTTGACATATACACGAGCTCAACAATCAGCACTCAATATATGTATATGAATACGTCTTAATTTGTATGCGTATTTATTACTCATATTATCATACAGTTATATTGCATTCGGTTTCAATTCATATTTTATCTTGTTCAGCTGGTAATATCTTATATTACATATAAAATAAGATATTTTATATTATAATGCGCACATTGATGATGTAACTTTTAAATGTATTTTCTAATGCAGAAATTCTCACATAAAAACGTATTAAACTCATGATGTTTTTAAACCATATTCTTAAGAATACATATTGGCAAAGTTTTTTAGTATTAAAGACCAGTGGTTCTCAAAGGGGACTACATCAACTCTCGGTGGGCAGTAAATATGTTCTGAGGGGTAGTGAATATTTTTTAGGCGATAGTGAGATGGTAGGATGTGGTGTTGAGCATAATATTAGTTGTATTCACATTAAATGTTTTATACAGAGGGAAAATAAAAATTAAAATTCAGATAACTTGTTAAGCGCACCATAGCTTATCTGTTATTGCTTTTTTTTTCTGTAAGTTTTGAAGATATTTTGTCTTTGGAAGTTCCACTATGGGTCTTAATTCAGTGTGTGTATATTGAAATAGAAAATTTACAGATTTAATACGAATTGATCAAACTCCCAACTAAAATGAGATATTGAAAGCCAGCTTTAAGAATGTCAGTCATACACATATTTTCTATTTACTTTTCAGTTCAACATTTTTAGAGTAGGTACACTATTTTTTTTTTGTTTTTTTTTAAAGAGCGTTCAAAAATATTTTGCTTCTTAGGAGGGTGTCAGCTTTAAAAAGTTTGAGAACCACTACTCTAGACTTGCGTTAAAATATTTCTACGAGTTCTCAAAATAAAATAACTCAATAATAATTAACAAACAACAATAATTGGTGATAATATGGATGTATCTTAAAACTCGTGGCACGGATGTGACCAAACCCTCTGGTCCCGTTCATTTACATCATTGATTTTCAACCTTTTTTAAATCGCCACCCCCCTAAAGAGCAAAATATTTTGCAAAGTCCCACTTAGAAAAAAATAAAAAAATAAATAAAAATGGTGTATTATTTGAAAAGTGTATAAGTGAAAACTTAATAGAAAATACATGTATATAATTGATAATAATAAAGCTGAGCTGGCTTTTCATTTCTCATTAGGTGAATGTTCAATCAATTCTTCGAATCTGTTAGTCTGCTGTTTCTACGTTCTTTTGAAAACATTCAGAAAAAATACAATTACAGATGGAGCGTCGTTCAACGGAGTATTTGTATTTCATTTTTTATTTTTCTTTAATATTTTAGCTTTAATATAAATATATTATGCTCAACACCACCATATCGCCCAAGGATTCGACACCGCCCTCCCCTAAATCGCCCAAAACATATTCATCGCCCCTCAGAACCTCATCACCGCCCACTGGGGGGGGGTGGTATCGCCCATGTTGAGAACCACTGGACTAATTGTCGAGTTTTGGAGCGCCGGAGGACGGGAATGATTGACGACTTACTGGAAACGAAACGGACAAATTAAAGAAAGAAAGAAAAAAAAAAAACAGTCGCGTGGTGTGGACGACGACCGCAGTCAAAGCGGTTCAAACGGAAATCGCAAATAGAAAACGATAACTACTAATACGCGCGGCGGCGGCGGCGGCGGCGATGACCCGGCGGAACAACTGTCGACGCGCCGCCGTAATGTTTATGAACGTTTACAGAACCAGACGTGTGTGTACTGCGGTCGTTTCGTTAAGTCGGTTAACGCTTCGCTCGGGCCTACCACGTCTCTTCTCAACGTTTACCGATATAAATGTACAGGGTGTTCCGTCGCCACCGATTCGAATAATCACTTATTTTCTACTATGTTTTCGAAACATTTTCACGCACCTAAACGAATTTTTAATTTTTTTTTTTTTTTTTTTTTTTTTTTAACTTGGTTTCTTTGGGTTCAAATTTACTCAAATGTCGGTTACTAACTGAAAAAAGGGTGTCCCAGTACGAGTTGACAAATGCTATATATTTTTTTCTATTTATAATTTTTAAGTTTTATTAATATATTATTTATTATGATTTTTTAAACTTTTTGAAAACGTGAATAATTCATCGCGTATCATTATTATCTTATATAACATATATCTTATTCGAGATTCAACGTTATGCACAACGAAATAATTCACATAATTCAAGAAATTAAAAAATGTATAATAAATAAATAACCAAACCTTAACTAGACATTTTATCGCAAATTTTTCCCATTTTTTTTTTTTTTTGCGTCAAATCACATATTACACCCTATTTTTAATTGATACGAATGATACATTAAATCAATAATTGAAGGATCGTCTAAAATAGAATAAAAATAAACTCTTTTACTCTTAACAGATTTTTCAAAATCAGAAACATGACACGAGAAATAAAGTTATTTTTAAAAAATCGTATTTTAAGCTCTCCTAAAAAATTTCAAAAACGTCGCTTATGCCTTTTTGGATTGTCGCCATCGTTACATACTAATGCAAATATCCATTTTTCCACGAAATCCATCGTAACTTCTACATTAATAATATAATATTATTGCAATCCGTTAACATTCGCAGTGTCAACGTGTCATTTAATATATTGACCCCTCCTGGCTGCCGGATGTACATACCAATACTCGGTCAGCATCGCTGTGCTATTATTATTATTGGGACTCGCACATATGAAATAATTTTATACGTGCAAAACGTCTTTTCTCCTGACCTTTCCACGAGCGCGCTGACGATTCAATGCGTGAAATTGTACATTTATAGTAAATGAATTAGTGTCAGGAATGTTACGCATTTGCATATTTTTATCAAAAATAATAAATGGGTAAGACATAAATAAAATGATTGTGTGCCTAACGGAGTCGACGGGATGAATTAAATTTTAGAAATATGAAAATATTTTATTAAAATATAAATTGAACTTGTTGAAATCACTGGTTGTCTACTGTAATTATATTGCATTGATATACGTTTATTACTCTATGAATATGAATATACTGAATAAATTCATTTCAAAATAAAATTTGCTATTACCTAATAATTTAATGTAAAACGAATTTTTATTCAAATCGTTTAAACACTTTGATTTTACAGTTTTTAAACTCGTTTTAATATTTGATTTACATCAGCTATATATTTTTACATTTCAAATTTTAACGATAATAAGTGCATAAATGCATGCGTAAATTTTAAGCGGTTTTAGTTTAACTATAGACCCCAAATTTATATTATTATATAACTTATACACTGTTTAGTGGTCATCAGTGGTGTCATTTGACGTGGTGGCAAGGTGGGTATTTACCACCCTTATTGACAGCGGGTCAGTGTCCATCCATGTGGATGTACACATAATCCATGTTAATATTATGTTAATATTTAATGATTAAAATTTTTATTACTATCTTAGTTCAAGGCTTGTTTTAACCTATCATAACAAACCTCACGCTGCAGTTTTTTTCCAGTTATGTATTCTGATGGACCTTGATTGTTATTCGTCGACGCTGACGTCAAGAGCCATAACGGACAAAAGTCACATATTTTAGGGTCTATACGCTCCTCGGCACCCAATCTACATACGATCTGCTGTGCGACGTGGGAATATTTCGGTTTGATATTCGATAATATTAATTATCGGTGAGGCATTGACGGAGACTATGAGTAGTGTAGACATGTCGACGCACACGATCAACAGTAGATACGTTTTATCGGGCAATATGATGTGAGTTTTGTGAAATTTGTGCATTTTGACCTCCCATAACGAACTCCAGTGGCTTATTTTCAAATTTTTCTGGGGGGTCCAACGTTTAAAAATATCTACTGTATAATATATTATATATTATATAGTAATTAGAAAGGGGTCCACTCAGAATCTTAAAGGTTTTAAATATTAGGACCACCCTATTCTCCACCTTCGTTGCATTTTATACCTTTTATATTTATTTATTACTTAATTCGTTGAAGGGTTATTTATTTGCTTTGAATTTTTTTTTTTAGTTCTAGGGAGGGTACAGTATCTCTGGACCACCCCCGTAAATACGCCACTGACGAACTCAATGCACTTTTTTTTTCTGTTTTGAGTTAATAAAAGGTGGTGATCGACAAAATGCATAACACACACTGTTACGGACTTCTTTGACAAAAACGTGATTTATAAAGGAATATAGTTTCATCTCGTTGCTCGCTCAAACGTTGCCGAAACGGCAGCAAATCATAAAATTGGGGAGGAAATAAAGAATACAATCGATTTTCGAGTAGGCAATAGTAATTCACAGCAGCATAACATAATGCGATAATATAACATTGTGTTATAATATTATATTATCGACCGTGTTCGTCTTGGAATTATTATTACCGGTCGGTCGGCCGGGTCAAGTCGTGCGTGATTCTATTCGATCGTCTAATCGAGTCTAATAATCTCTTTAACCTTGTGTTGTTATAGTGGTCGTTGTACGGCGGGCGCCACGACGGCTGCGCAGAACTCGTCCATTACACTTTTACGAGCGAAGAAAGTAGTTTCCGGTAGAATACTAAAAAAAGAAAATGGTAATATTAAAAATTCGTCTGACGACATTCTTCCCGGACAAATCTCGTCGTTTTTGTAATTTATTACACACGAGTAGCACATTGGAAACTATTTATACATATTATATTATTATTTGTTCTATTTTGGTAGGCATACGCGGTATAAACATATACATATGAAATAAAAACTGAATCAAACGGTTATTCGAAAAATCAACATTGTTATAGCACTATGAATGTATTTTATGTGACTGTATGTCTAAGAGCAAATTATTGGCAGAGACATTTGCATAAATATTCAATTCTCCAGAGATAATTGAAAATATCATAGTAAAAAATAATATTATTATTATTATTATTATAATACGGGCAAGCCCAATGGTTAATTTACAAATTAACTTAAACTAAACAATTAAAGAAAAAAGAAAACATAAGTGAAAAAGAGAGAAAAATGAAATTAAATGTAATAGTACATAGTAAGATATAACATAATTAACTAAGACAAGAAGGAGGGTTCAGCATTGGCAATTTTCATCATTCTCGTA
>JAIPRM010008145.1:0-16252 GCA_025469315.1 Stegophylla sp. TES_Ste_2020
TAAAATTCAGGGGGGGGGGTCGAATATACGACAAAAATGATATATATATATGAAAACTTGTATGTTATGGTTAATGGTAATAAATTTAGTGCAATTTTAAACTTAACATAAACATTTTGGGGAGGGTTTAAACCCGGAAAACCGCCCCCCTGGATACGGCCATGGTATAAACAGGGAATTCATTAAAATAAATTTATCCGAAAGATAAAAACTCTTGAGAAAAAAAAAAAAAAAAGAAAAAAAAGCCACCTGTCCTAAAAAACCCGCACAAAGGCCCTGCCTCCGTTCAGCACGCCTCTAAATGTCACCACGCGGTGAGAATATAACTTCCTCGCGATGTGCGGGTTGTTCTCTTATTCCGGAGCGACGATTCCGAGCAAAGCGACGACGGCGCGGTCTCGGGGGGGGCCGTGTATATTGATCTGTCTCGTTAAAACGCGTAAATCATTTCGGAAAAACGGTTGACGACTGGCGAGGGGTGGGGGGGGGCGTTCGGGAGTGGCGGCGGGAACGGCAGGAAAACGCGTGACGACGACGACATAACGGACGGATGACGGGGGGAAAGCGCAGGGACGGTCGTTTTAAAGCCACACCGGTACCTACTTGGAAATTAATCAAATGCTCGATAGCGGCCACCGGAGTAAATGATGCAGACAAAGCGGCTAATGACCGGAGCGTTTTCCGCGGATATAAAGTTAAACGTTCCCGGACGGCGCGCCCCGCGCTAGAGGTCATTTTTCATTCGACATTCTCTCGGAGCCCGCATCACCGCGTCGCCGACGAAGACGACGACGACGACAAAACGGCTACCCGCCATTTCCGCCGCACTATTGTCCGAATTCCGCGCGCTTAAATATAATAAAAAAAAAAAAAAAATATTATACAAATGGGGGGGGGGGAAATGACCTAACCGGAACCCCGACTACTCTCCGCCATCCCACCGACGGACAAGTTCGACGGTGTAGTCTGAATCCTAAACCGGCGCAAATAAATTAATACACTCCGCATAAAATGAATATTAGATTCTGAACGAAATAAAGAAACTAATGTTTTTGCAATGATGTTAATTTATTTTTCTGTATACATTTTTCCATATAGATCTACTTGTCCAAAAGTCACGATCAGCAACTTTTTGAAATTGGCCTCAAGTCGGTACTTTAGGGAAGTTTTTTTTATTTATTTTTTTTTTTTTTAACTACATAAAATTTGAAAAAAAAAAGACTCGGAAACCATCATTTTTCGATCTGAACTTATTAAAAATTTAAACACGGATAGAAAATAATACGACAAACATTTTAGAGCAAGAATATTTTGATAATGTGAAAAAAAAATTTGGTCATTTTTCTAAGATTATTTTTTCTCATATTTTTTCCCCCTTTTCTTTGTTTATTACATAAAAAAATGTAAAATAAAGAAAACAAAGTATACACACGAAATCTGGACATACTTTGCACCACGGATATTCTCCGCTCTTTGGGTCAGATACTCTTGGTGGGTGTTGAAAATGACGACTATTATTATTCTTTATATTATTAACTTCCTTCTTCATTCAGAATCGTTTTATTGAAGAAATCATTTATCGTTTCTTTAAAATTCTACACACCCACTAAGCTGAGTATCTGACCCGAAAGGCGAACTGTGTCCGGTTTTCTGGTCTATACTTCACGTTATTTTTTTTTTTCGATCAGAAGATCATTAATAATTGGTCATTTTGTTGAACATGTAATAATTTTTTTTTTTTTTTCACAAATAAAAAGAAAATGTGGAATTTTTTTATTTTCGAAAAATATGAAATAACTATTTCGAAAAATTACCTCTTTAAAGTATCGTCTAGAGGTAAATTCTGATTGGAAAAAAATCCTGGTCAATATTTTTGGACAAGTACTTGTATAGGAAAAAGTATTACAGTATGATTAAAATTTTGTTATATATATATATATTCTCTGCATTCCTTACAAACGCATCACGACAAGATGTTGATTCTGTCGCGAATAATATATATATATAAAAAATAACGCTGTTTCGACAATTTTTGGCCAACAACGGAGAGACATGTCCGTGTGTGTGTGTGTGTGTATGTGTGTGTGTGTGTGCGTGTGTGCATAAGAGCGATGAATGATGTGTGTTTTGAATCGATTTTTTTGCTCCAAACGTCCTCACATAAAAACGAACGTTGATTGTGAGTTATTATTATTATTATTATTATATAAAAAATACATATTGTATAATATATGTAATATTATAATATACGCGTAGTAATGGGAATTTTTATTTGTTTTTTTTTTTTACGAGCTCGAATAAAAATATTTTATAATTGAACAGGGAAAAATCGTGAAAAACGCTACACGGCGCGTTTACATAGTAATGTATTTTCGGTTCGCGTGAAACGTGTAACATTTTACGGCGGGGGACACGCATTATATTATTATAGTTAATTAAATTATAATAATAATAAGTAGGTACTTGCATGTGAGAAAACGTTATGAAAAAAGTCCAATAAAATAAAGTAAAGCGGAACAATGTGATAAGTATAGACGAGAAAACCGGACACGCTTCGCATCGTGTGGGGTGTTCTTTCACTTCTCGGGTCAGATGCTCTTGCAGGTGGGTGCGTTGAACGAATATTATGAAAACGATTTCTTCACTAATACCATTTTGAACAAAATAATATGTCAACAATATTAAGGACAATAATAATAATCGTTATTTTCAACAAGTCCACATGACGTGCACGCGTAAATATTTTTTAGTAATTGGTGAAAGTTTCAACTTTCTACGTTCATTATTTTTGAAGTTATGTTAAAAAACTTAAATTGAATATATTTGAATTCAGATTATGACAAATTTAACAGTACTTTATAGTCTTTTGTTATTATTTTTTTCGTAGATTTTTTCATGCATAGAAAAAGTATTGAAAAATAATATGATCTCTCAAGTGTCATCTGGGTGTGATTTCGGATCTATAAAGTTACTGATCGAAATAATTTTGGATAGGTATTTCTATACGAAAAAGTGTTTGCAGAAAAAAACAAAGAACAAAATAAATAAATATCATTGTGAAAACATGAGTTATTAATCTAAAAGATATGATTTTGATGATTTTTTTTAGTTACTTATTAAAAAAAAAAATTATTATAATTTATATTATGTTCACTAACGTCTATTAATAAACTTATACACATCGCGTATTTATGAAGTAATAGCATATTATCGCGTGTCGGTCAAATGAATATTATTGTGTTTTCTTCAAAATAATGAGTAAGGGTCACTCAAATTTGAAAATTCTCTTTTCAAGTCGCCAACCGTTTTTGTTCACAACAAACCGACTTCGGCAAAGAGGATCATTTCAACTTTGGGTCGAGTTCGGCGAATGGCAACGGGTTATATATTTTGTGGACTTCAAAAACCAAAAAAAAAAATCGATTACTGCCTCCACTAATAATGACTAATTGACCACTGACTAATTGGAGAATAAATTAATATATTCGTTACGGCAATACGGTTCGATGGTCTTCCAAATCAATTTGACTTTAGTTATTTGTAGTGTTAGGTATACTTACAGGATGTTTTTCGATATTCATTAAAAACATAGCTAAGTAATATAGAAATTCGTTTCATAACATCAAGACTAGTATGAAATTGTTTTTAATTTGCATATTTCACATAATTTTCAATATTTAATTGATGAACTTTATTGAATTCGGGGGGGAATACTTAATAGATTAAATTATATTTGATAAGTGACTCGTTTAAAAGCAAGTTTAAAAAGAATAATGATTAAAAAAAAAAAAAAAAAAAATGCATAAATATTGGAAGAATAACATTCAATGAAAATTTTAATTTTTTGGGGTTTTTCCAGAAAAATTAATGTTTTTAAGAGTTTATTTTAGCATATTTTTAAAGCATTTATGCATGCATGTTTTTAAGTTTTTTAAGTCTCTATCCCTAGTTATGAGTTTTTATACATGAGGAAATAGTAGTGTTAAAATGTTTGATTGATTTTCAATAACCATTTATTAGGCATCCATGGAGAGTATGAACGGATAGTCAGGGGAGGGGATTAAAATCAAACTCAAGACTAGAAAAAAGTAATATTTAACCCACTTTTAACATCTCTTTGATCATAATCTTATCACTAAAATAATATATCCCCTTCACTGGAACATAATCTCCGGAGGAGCTTATGAACGATTCGAGAATTAAAACATATTTCCCACTATGCTAAGACATATTTTAGACATCGTCGAAATATATACTCAGATACACTTGGTGGGTGTGTTGAATATGACAAATATTATTTTTCTTTATACTGTTAACTTCCTTCGTTCAGAATTGTCTTATCGAAGAAATTATCGCTTCTTAAAAACCCGTGGTGCGAATTATGTTCGGCTTTTCGTCTAATGCAGTTATTTTTTTTTTTTTTGATTCCCAGGTGGTTTTTTTTTTTTTTCATATAAAGCGAAAGGAAAACCTAACCTAACATTTATTATTTAATAACGAACATACTAAAAATATGCATTTACCGGACAACGCTTTTCAACGATCGATTCAAATTGAAATATTGTCAAATGAAACGGATACGTACCTCCTGCAACAAAATAAAAAAAAAAAAAAAACGGCAAAATTAGAAACATTTAATAATATGTATATTATTATTATTATTGATGTAAGCACGCGCGCAATAGTTTTCAAAATAATTGCATTAGTTTGTTTAAACGAAAATTTAACAAGGTACTGGGGAATCTCTCAAATTTTTGTAAAATTAAAAAAAAAAAAAAAATTGCAAATTTTTGAATTTTGGGTGTTATTATCACAGTAGTGTCACAAAATTAAGCGAAAGCATCGTTCCCATTCAAACCTACTAGATTATTTGATTTTCTTTTGAACTACCTAAAGGCCTAACGAATTGACTAAACCGTTCCAGTGGGTGTCAACAGTTCGAGAAAGTCGTATGTCATCGACTTTAGTCAAATCAAACGATATCGTTTAAATAAAATTTCAATTATAAGAAAAAAATATTTAATATTTCAGCCGTCATTTTATATTAATCTAGCGCTACCGCATTCAACGTTACGCAACGTTACGAAAAAAAAAACATGGGCGAATTTTTATTAAATTTAACGCTTGCCTGGTATATATATATATATATATATATAGATGTTTAAACAACAGGAATCGAAAAAATATTAAAATATGATTTATAAAAACTGCTTTGAAATGTGTGATATAAAAATATGGAATCTGAGCAAATGGTCGGACGTTAAAAAAATACATTTAAAACGATTATAATTAATTCAAAATTGAATAAATGTAATAAATTAATTGAAAATTAAATTGAATTGATGTATGAATTATTGAATCTGAAATAAATCGAAATTCAGTTCATTTGGTCAGAAAATTCGGCACACAAGTGTAAATTTGAGCACTGTGTAGTATGTGATGTTTATTATTATAATGTTAGTTAATTAATGAATTATTGTTTGATTCTGATTAAATAAAAACATTTGTTTCTCGTCATGTAAATGCATATTTAGATTAATCTCAGCCGATGTAATTTGTTTGCTATAATCAATTGTTAGCAATCACTTTAACGGATTCGTATTAAATAAATAAAACTGTACACGTTAAATCATTAATTAAGTTCTATGTCATATTTGGAGCAGGGGCATATTTAAGGGAGGGCTAGAGGGGTTAAGCCCCTCAAAAAAGTAGTTTTAGCCCCTTCCCCTCCCCCGATCGCAATCATTAAATGTTATTCGTATAGATAAATAGACAATAGTATCATTATATATGAATTATATAGTTAGATATTTTTAAAAAAACCGGACATACCATCGCACCACTAGTAATCTTCACTCCTCGATTGTATACTCTTGGTGGGTTTGTTGAATTTTAAAGAAATTAAAAAAAATATGTGTATGAATAAACATTATTGTAAAAACACTAGCTTCTTCGCTTCGCACAGAATCTAAAGAGACGTTCGAAGGATAAAATGCATTTATAGGCTAAAAATTCCAAAAAAAAATTCCAAATCAAATTGAAATATGTTTTTGATATAATCAAGGAAGCCTGTAACGAATTTCTAGCTAAGATGGCATATTGCATAGGATTAAAGGGTGACAAAACTCGGACATACTGAGCACCATGGGTATTCTTCACTCTTTGGATGGGATGCTCTTGGTGGGTGCATTGCATTTAAAGAAAAGATAAATCGTTTCTTCAATTAAGACGCGATTCTGAGCGGACCTTCAGTTTATTCGAGACCATTTTACGTGACGCTTTGTGTGATTATTATAATATTACAAGTAAATAGAAAAAAAAAAGAAGCTATTTTTCACTTAGAAGACGGAGACTTTTCGTCGGGTTTGAAACGCGCTACTAACACTTGTTTCCTCGAAAATTTTGGCGTCACCGCCGTTCCCTCCCAGTTTCTACCGACCACCCCTCCACCCTTAGTCCCTTCGTCCTCTGCGCGACCGGAGTAAATAGAAATCTTCCGAACTACGCCTGCGCGACCGGCAAATTCACAATATATATATTAACGGACGGTCGTCACGTCGTGACAATTGATCCAGACGCGTCTCTCGGATTCGTACGAATTCGAGTCTCTGTGCCGGGGGTGGGGGGGTGGGGGAGGGAGGGAGAGAGGGGCGTAATACATAATATAATAATAATAATAATAATAATAATATGTAATACACGACGTCCCCGAGGCGGCGGACGGACGTGATCTAGGTCGTTTATCAACGTTGCGAAATGTCGGAATGACTAGCGCGTGAAACGATTAATAACAACGCAGGACCCGACCGCGCGTGTATATAAAATAGAACCGAAAATAAACATAACGCGCCGCCGCGAGAATATCATCGTGTCTAGATTATTATGTTGTGCCGTGAAGTCGAAAAATAACACTGTTTGCGCGCGAGTGGATCTCGGATATTTCGATGTATGAGTGGGAGTGGGGGGGGGGCACGTATAAATTGTAGAATTTAAATTATAAATCGTTTTTAAACAATATTCAAGGTGATTTTTAAGCGTGTTTCCATCCCCACTTTTCACCGTAAAAATGCAAAATATTGTATTTTTTTTTTTTTTTTTTTTTTTGAATCGTTTTACTTACTATAAAAGCCATATTTTTCATAACTCATTTTTTCCATGTCACCTTAAGGATTGTCCTGTGGAGACGAAAACTTTTATTTTTCAAACGGCAACACCCTAATTTATCTGCGGAATTTTATTCGGGTTGTTTTTCTATGAATTTTGAAGTATTGAAATCAAAATTTCAACGAACAGTTTTTGAAATATTCAAATGTAAATATTAAGGAAAACAGTGTATAGGATACGTCACAATATTTTGTCAATTAGATACCCAATTAATCGAATATTATGTGTCCTGTGTAAAAGTTTCACTCTTCAATGCCAAATAATTATGTCATTTGCATATATCAGAAAAAAAGGTATATTTTGTAATTTCATTGAAATGTTACACGAAGAGTAAAATTTTTAATTTCGAAACATTTCAAATTGAGAACCTACTACTAGTAAATAATTTTAAATTTTGATATAATTATTTAATAATATCACATTATTATGATGAAAGATTTAAAATATTATGTTGGGTAGTTCCTATACGCGTGCGTGCCACAATTGCCTACGCGGAACGGCCGCGATGCCATGAAAATCGTTTTTTTTTTTTTTTTTTTATGTATGCATATTTTAAACTTCCATCTAAAAATATGTATATAATACAAAAAACCAGTTTCAAAATGTCACTGGTCAAGACTTTTCGACAAGTATATTCGCATGAAAAAATGTATAAAGAAAAAAAATAAACATCATTGTAAAAGCACCGGGTTTTTCACTTCGTTAAGAATCTAAAATCTGTTCGTAAACCAATGGAAATAGTATGCGTTTTGTTTCTAATTTATTTATTTATTTATTAATATAAACGGACGCGAGTCCTAAAACATAATAATATTACATTGTGAGTTAAAAAAAAAAAAAAAACACATTAATACGTAAAACAATAGTTAATAGTTTCTACTTAAAATTAGAGAAAGAGAAAAAAAAATAATAATAATAAAGCTAAATTGGAAATAGAATACAAATCAAATATAGAAGTTATTATTTAAATATAATCAAAGACAAAAGTATTACCTGCAGTCATAAGAAGGTTAGCAGGAGAGTTCAAGATGTAATTTTTTGTTGAAAAAAGTGGATAAAAGGGTTTTGGATCTGTAGTATTAAGGTAATTAATTTTAAAACGGATTAAAGAGAGAATTTAAGGACAATCTATTCTATTTCATTTTATATTCTTACAGTTCATAGAAAAATTAATGTTCTTTGGAAAATATTAAGGGACTAGCACGTTTTGTTTCGGTTTTTCAAACGAATCAACTATATAATAAAGGAAATAACCAAGTATTGGCTTAATAAAACAATATTTGAAAATAGTTGCTTTTGTCTTTAGAAAAATAGTGCACTACGATTCCATCATTTAATGGGCGGCATTCGATTCCAAACAGTTTTCATTTAAGTAATCTTAATTTTGTTAATTTTGGAAATAGGCCTTTTTGGAATATATACATAATAATTATTATTATTATGTTTGTGTGTGCCGGTAATTATGTTACGTTAACAATTGGATAACGCTGACATTAGCCAAATAACGTTAACAATAGACACATGCAATTTGGTTAATGCGATTATAAAACAACGTAATGTTGTCCGGGCGATGTGAGTCTCGTCGGTGTAATTTAGTTAATGTTAATTATTTAAATGACATTCGTTTCGTGTATACCGAAATGACAATAATATTGTTATAAAATAAAAATCGAGTTTTATATTCTGTACAACTCGATGTCAAGCAAAAAATAACCCTCTAATACAATTAAATATTAAATTTGTATTAATTAAATTAAATTGTATTCATACAATTAAAAGTATTCATAAACGAGTTCGAAATTACTACACTCTTATCGATTGAGCCTTTTCAAAAATATTGGATTAATTCTTGATCTCTAACGAATACTATACAAAACATCGTATCCAATATTATACCGTTATAATTATAAGATGCTCTCAATGTTATTAATTAGGGTATGGTAATTAGCGTATATATTTTTAGACAAATGCAACGGACAATTATTGAACAGCACTGTTTCACATGTCGAAAATTAAAATTATGTCGGCTTTATTTCGTATATTTTTTTTTACATAATATTTTAAATATTTTTTCAATAACTGCATATTTTAAAGTTATGAACATTTTCAGGGAATATTTTTGAGTTTATTTGTGTGCGTATCATTACATATTTCGAACGTTTTTTATGAAAACTGCATGTTTTAATTGTTTTTGAAACTTCTGGGAAATATTTTTAAGTTAATTGGTGAAATTTTCTAACACATCAACTAATATCAATTATTTTTTGAAAACTGAACGAAGACAATGAGAGTTCAATGTAATTTTAATTTATTTGGTATGTCAATTTAAAAATTGAATTACATCAGGCATGTGTTTTTCGTTTTCAAAATTAACGTCCGATTTGGTTTTATTTCGGAAAATAAGCGACATACAAGATGGATATTCTTTCTTCTTCTCTAACTACATATTGTTTAAATAAAAAAAAAAAAAAAAAAAACAAATAAATAAAATAAAGGCAAGTAACATCATTTCTAAGAGCACGTTATGTCATTTTCGCAGCATATCAGCGTATTTTTTACAAAATCACCTTCAAATCGTATACATGAAAATTTTTTGTGAATTGAACCAGCTCGTCTCGACGTTTCCTTGTTTCGCTTGATAACCAAAACTTTACCGTCTGCACGACGACGATTATTATGGCGTAAAACACTAACTTATCCCCGTTATTTATGTGTCGGTGACCCTAATAATAATAATAATAATAATAATAATAATTTGTTGGCACAAACCCTCGAGGGATCATGACCTCATGATTGTTAGAATCGTGCCAGTGTAATAATCGCAGGGCTCGGATTTAAATGCGCTAAAAACAGTCGAAAATGCCCTTACGAAATGTATTTTACCGTGAGTGAAAATGCCCCAAAATTACATATCATTTGGGCGAATTTACACGATACATACATATTGTATTATATTATACAATTCGACCGAACAAATATACGAACATCTATTACCGCTGTCCGTTAATATAACATACCGTTTGGTTTTATATTTTATTCCTCAGGCGATTTACCACGCGCACTCGTCGTTTCAAATAGAATCCAAAATATGGTGTCGTCCACTAACGTTCGAGATTTGAAAAATTTCGAACATTTTCTGAGCGAAAGCTATTTTCGATTTGAACGCGCTCGTGAAGCGACTTTTGATCTGTATCACAGGGACCTATTGGGTTCTTCAGTTCCGGTTTTGGACGTTCAATAATTTTTTTTTTTTTTGAGTTCTTGTTCCGGTTCCAGTTTTTTTTTTTTTTTTTTTAATAAAATAAAAAAATACCAGCTGTTTTCGATTAATACACGGATTTAGGGGGAAAAAATCAATATTGACTAGGTACCGTTGTAGGTGGTATATTACAGCGTTTTTAATTTTTTAGCGGAGTGAAGAATCCAAGGGTTTTGACTTGCGTGTTTATTGTTTTATTTTCTCGTACACGATTTCATATAGAAATACTTGTCCAAAAGTCTCGACCGACAAATTTTTTAAGTAGAATTATTGGTATTTTTCTCGATTAATTTTCGAAATTCGGGAAAAAATAAATAAACCACTTGTGAAACTATTATGAATCGTGAGCGGAGCAAATTAATTAGAGTTTTTACAATAACGTTCATTATTTTGTTGTTGTTGTACTACAGGTTTTCGTAGAGAAAAACGTGTCTAAAAATTACGATCAGCAACTTTCTGAATTAGAATTACACTCTTGATGATACTTGGGGTACTTTGAAGAGGTCATTTTCTCAATAACATTTCCAAATTTTGGAAAAAATTACTTAAAATTTGATAAAAATAACGTTTTAAAATGTTTTTCTAATTTCGAATTCTACAAAAATTTAAATATTGATAGACAAAAATATTAAAACACTTTGACTCTCAAAAGTTTGCAACTGTTTCATATAGAAACATTTCAGATCGGAAGTCGCACCCAAGTGTTATTTTAAACAGGTAATTTATCAAAATTCTCAATATTTTTTCTAAAAATAAGAAAAGCTTGCTGAAAAATGTAAAAAAAACCTAATCCGGGGTCATATAAAATGTGAATTCTGCGTTAAGATAGTTTTATGATGTTTTTTATCATTTATTATTTAATAATAATAAAAATTATATATTATGATAATATCACAGAACTCTATTGTAATAGTTTTGAAATAGATTTTTATATTCAACTGGTAGCGTCCGTGGTTGTATATTTTCAACCAGATGTGATTGAAAATGGAATAATAATATAATAATTATCGTAAATATTATTTGTTGTCTATCCAAAACGATCGGTCAAAAAGGGGAATAAAAACGCTGTTCAAAATTCGTTCTAAAATTGGAAAACAAAAAGAATGTTTTTAATTATTAATTGCTATGAACCTAGTGCGTGAGAGCTCTCCCTTCACTCAATAGAGACTTTAGTTTTTTTTTTTTGAAGGGATGCAATATGCGAAACATATTTTTATAGTTTTACTACGTCAATTGTGTGTCCTCGATCCACGCGCGGGCGGAGATGAAGAGTTCTCACGGGAGGGAAACTCAAATTCGTCGAAGTTTTTCTTTTTTTTTTTTGGAATTCCGAACACGTATATAGTACTCGCGCGCGTGAAGAGGAAATAGAAAAAACCGCGTCGATTAGCCTCGCGTTTTTTTTTTTTTTTTTTTTTGTGATAATAAATCTATTTCGACGCTCGCGATTCGTGATTCGCGCGAAACTTTTATCTCGGCGGCGGTAATTTGATTGAATTTATTGTTTAACGCGTAGAGCGCAGCCACCGCGAGTAGCGTTAATACTTTTTCAATGTAAGCATCGAACAATCAAATTAAACACCATCACCACCAGCCGCCGCAGCAGCCGCTGTTTTGGAGATTTGTTTTCCTTTGTGTGGATTTTTCAACCGTACGCCCCCAAGTTTCTCGCGCAGTTTGAGTAATGGCCCGCGATTCGATGTATTATTATTATTATTATGTACTGCGACGTGCACACACACAGAACATTGGTAATAATGTACTGCCGCCGCCGACCGTTGTACGATTTCGTGTCAAATCCATATCGTATTCAGTTCCCTCGGCTAACGATCGCAAGTTGAGTAGCACTTTAATCATTATAATATATTACATATATATATTTTTTTTTTTATAGCAAAATTTTGAAAAATGAGAATATCCGACATCTCTAACAAAACTAACAAAACCTATTTAAATGTTATAGGTATTTAAAATCCACTCCCCGGGTGGAATTCGGTAGGCATGTTAAATTGTTAGGAAATAATTATTAATGATTTTATCGATAAAACGATTATTAAAGAAGTATTCGTTGGGGGTGGTTCCCAGCGTAAAAAATGTCGTTCAAACATCTAGACACACTTCATTTTTTAGATGAGATATTCTTGGTAGGTAAGTGTATTGGATTTTAAGGAAACTATAAATAATTTCTCTAATAAAAGTATTCTGAGTAGAGTTTATACAAATTTTATGTTAAAAATGACCGAGTATTAAGTTAACATGTCCACAATAGTTACCGTGGTAACAATGGCTACAATGATTTCCATGGTTACAATGGTGACCATAGTAACCACAACCACATTGGTTAATATGGTTACCATGACCGCAATAGTCTCGTACACGGCCACAATAGTCCTGAAAATGGCTACAGTGGTCCTGAAAATGGACAACAATTAAAACAACCGATGTCCACCCTGTATAAATACGAATTTCAAAAAAATTTAAGTATAAAAAAAACGTCTAAAGTCGAATTCTGATTCAAAAAGTGGTTGATCGAAGCTTTTGGGTAATTATTTCTATACGCGAGTGTTCACAGAGCGAATAAACATAAATGTAAAATCATAAGCTTCTTCGCTTTGCTCGGAATCTAAAATAAATACAATTAAAAATTAACATTTATTTCATATTGAGTCACCATATTCAACAAACGATATTATGCATACGTGAAAAGAGTTGTTTCATAATTTGCTGCAATCAAATTTTCTACAGCAACCAAATGAACAACCAAAGCGAAATAAAAAATAAAGAGAAAACACATTTTACGCTGTGTCAACCCTTTAAATAAAATGCAAATTTCAGATCTATTGATCAAAACTTTTGAACAAGTATTTCTACACGAAAATGTTCACAGTAGGGGAGAATATCATTGCAAGATCATAAGTTTCTTTGGTCCACAGAATACAAACAATTTAAATGACTTTAAAAAATATGCAAATTTAATATTATAATAAAGCATTAGTTTGAATTTACATTTTGCTCTTAACTTCATAAAATCAAAATTACTACTTATATTAATTTTACATTATTTTTTCGTTTAAAAAATATATATTTTTTTAATTATTTGACATTCAACTACTTAAAGGCGGAAATGTGTTATTAATAGTAAATTAAAAAAAAAATATATATATATATATATATATTATTAAAGATATTAATATTATAATAATTTTAATTTTGTTTTACGCCGTTAAACTTTATTAAGTCCGAAATGTCGGTATTAATAATGTCAATAAAAATGGTATTTATACTGGAGTTAATATATAAAAGTCATAAATATTCAATTTTTGTTTTCACTCAAGTTTGTAAAAATCAAAAAAAACAACACAAAATTAAATTAATGTGTACAATGGATTTACAGCGTTGTTATAATTTAACTGTATTTAGTTGTGTAATACTTGAGTCTTCTAAAAAAAATCAATAAAAGAACAATCAAAAAACTGTAAGCCGATTTCTCAACAAAAAGTGATTACTTCCAGGTGATAAGGTTAAGATAATATGAGAAAAAGTCAATTTCAAAACATTTTGATTTTCGGATATAATAATGAAATACGCTTCAGCGGCGTGCGTCATACGTCGTTTTAAGTCCCATTCGCCACGCGTTTATTGGAATTAATTCGGAAAACGGTTTTTAATGTTTCCGTTTTTAATCGACCTTGAAATGAGAATAATATAGTATATAAATATAAAGATGATATCACGCTCCATAAACGCCACACGGTGTATACGACACATACGTGAGCACGTGGAGGGGAGGCGAGGGGCAGGCCGAGTAGGATTTTTTTTATTTTTATGTCCGAGTCCGGGCTAAGCGTATTAGTTTTTTTTTACAACGACATTGGTTTAGTGTTTGTTTTTACGACCGGAATCACTTTTTCGCGTACGTAACACAAAGACTACATATATATATATTATTATATTATGTTGTCCGAAAGTTTTGTCCAACGACTTTGTACGTGGGCAAATTTAACTGCTGGACACTCTAAAGAGGTCGTTTTTTTTGAAATCCCTTGCGGATTTTCGATCGTATAATTCGAAAATTTACCGAACGAATGACACTATTCGATGTTCCGGATTCATAAAGTGGATTTTCACGGCCACTAGTTATCTAGTTATTCGACCATTATTATCATTATTCGATTTTTTACCAAAATTACTGTAATATAGATTTCAAAAATATCGGTTCACTTTTGGAAGAAATGTAGAGAGAGGATTTTTAAGACATACCTATCAAATTTCATAATTTTGGAGCAGAAAAATTTTTAATGAAAACTTTCTATTACGAGCAGGGTTGGCCAAAACCTGAGCTTTATTGAAAAAATCTAACCAGGTCAAAAATTTATTTTCTTAGGGGGGAAGGGGTGAGCCCCGAGAAAACCAATAACCCGTGTGTTTAATGTAATGTTGTATAACTGAGCGGTTTAATCGAGTTTCTGGAGAAAAAAAAACACATTTGACATTTTTTTTTGTTTTAATCAGATTTGGGCTGCAATATTTTTTGACTCTTCACTAATGGAATAACGAGCTTTTGATTTAGTTTAATATTTTAATGTGACCATGATTTTGAATTCTAATGTTCAGCTACTTTTTATTATTCTAATATGTATTTATTAAATTCCTTTTTTCTTTGTAAGGTCTAAACATTTTGAGAAAAATTGAGGCGGCAGATAATTCTAAAACATACCTCACATCAAAAAATTAAAAAGATATAGATAAGAAAGCCGAACATTTTTCGAAATTCTCTTGCGCGAAAATTTTTCTCGTATTAAATATTATTGTCTATCTATGTTTAAATTTTCATAAAATTTGAATCGAAAATTGATGGATTCCAAGTGTTTTTTGTCAAATTTGGATAAAAAAAAAAAAAAAAAATGCTATTGATTAATTTTCGGTTCGGTTCCAGTCCCCGTTGATCCGAATGTTCTTTATTGGGCCGATTAAGCGTCGCAAAAAAAAAAAAATATCAACTTTGAATCGGATATTCGTTTAGTTTTTTGGAGATTGGCTTATTGTTTAGATTATTAAAACGTGAAAATATTTATGCCCTCGTGGTTTATATTTTTACCAAATAAATTATGACGTAACGCGATTACGAGGAGAGAGAGAGAGAGAGAGAGAGCTACCGCGAGCCACCGGAGAGCTGCCGCCAAATGTGGGTTTATAAACCTGCTGCAGTCCCGCGCCAAATCTCATAATCCGGGGCTAATTGTAAATAGTGGATCCATTCTATATTGTATACATAGTGCACGTGGTGTGTACATTATCGCAAATCAGCAGTTTCACCGTAAATCCATTGTATATAACCTATATATATGTATATACAGTGAAACCTCCCTTAACGAACACCTCTAAATAGCGGACACTTCCCAATAGCGGACATTTATTTGGGAACGGAGGTGTATTCATTGCATGCTGAAATCCCCTCTGAATAGCGGACACCTCCGAATAACGGACGAAATTTTAGTGACCGAGAGTGTCCGCTATTCAGAGGTTTCACTGTATATATATATATATATATACAGGGTGATTTTTTAAACGTGCTAAACGTATGTTCGGCCGTAAAAATGCAAAAATTTGTATTTGTTTTCAGAATATTCAAGTTCCCCAAAAAAACTATGTTTTTCATAACTAATGTCACTTTGTGAATTTTCTGTGGACATAATACATTTTTATGTAAATTTTTGAAATATTAACATCGAAATCCGAACGAGTAGTTTTTGAATTATTCAAAATTAAGTAATAAGGTTCTTATAGTACTTTGAGCGTACATTGCGTAATATGTAGCTAATAAAATAT
>JAIPRM010008146.1:0-16250 GCA_025469315.1 Stegophylla sp. TES_Ste_2020
TCAGTATTTTTAATTAAATTTCGACAAATAACATCTTTTGAAAACCTTTTTTTGTTTTATACAGGCTGTATATACGTCAAATTAAAAAAAAAAAAAAAATTTAAAATGTTTCTGATGAATAGCATTAAATAAAATTCAAATCCAACTAACAATGTTATTTATTTTTTTTTATTAAATAAACATATTTTTAAGCATGTAAAATTCAGTTTTACTAATGTAGTAGTGTATATAATGTCCTATAATATCACTATAAATATAAAAGTTAAATTAAAACTATTTTAAGTGCATTTTATACCATAATTTTTGGCATTTTATATTGCATTTTTTGCATTTTAAGTGCATATTTCATTGCATTTTTTTTGACATTTTTAATGCATTTCTTAAGGATTTTTAGTGCATTAAATTCACAGCTCTAAATATCAGTATCTATAGGAATAAAATGGAATATGTATAACTCTGTAAGTGGCAAGGAAGTTAGGACAACAGTGAAATAACATACATTATCATAAAATCGATCATCAGACTATCGAGTCGAACATGAAGATAAATACATTGGGTAATTAAACCGCTACACTAAAACACGTGTAATTGGTATTTCTAGTGTGAACAAGTGTTAAGGCCTAAGGCTGTTGAATACGCAAGTCATTAACAAAACGATAAATCATGATTATAGAGCAGCCTTGTTGTGAAATTTTAATGAAAATGTCTTCACGGCCCACCATCATGCCGAAAAATTAACCCAACCGGTGGGCTAGCCACCTAATCCAATCTTGTGTCAGTGTGAGAAAAAGCGATCAATCCACTAAACCATTTTGGGAACAAAATCGTTTTGAATTTTCGAGTAACACTAATTATAGGCATTTGTATTGTATGGCCATTGTCAAAGTACATATTTTATTTTATGGTATTTATTTAATTTGCTTTTTTTGAATTAAAAAAAAAAAAAAAATCTATAATTAACGAAAATCTTCGAAATTAGTGTCATGTTAAAAAACAAGCCACTTTTGCATTCACCTTCGTACTATTTTGATAACATTTTACATAAATATATAATTTAAAAATCAAAAAAATATATTTTATAATTTTTTAAAGACCTATTATCGTACTTTATTATAGTCATTAATCATTATTATAAAAATTATGAATCTATATTTTGACTAATTAATATTTCCGATTAAAGGTTAATTGTGTATAGATTCATAATAATTACGTACTACGAAAGTAACTAAATATGACGTGTCCAAGAGACTATTAACCTTCCATACTTACATTTCAATAATTCGAAAACGGCTCGTTCGAGTTTTGATGCCAAAAGACTCGCGGAAAAATTACTCGAATAAAATTGCGCAGTTCAAATAGACAGTTGCTATTTGAAAAAAGGTTTGTGTCATCACAAGAAACCCTAAAGATGACATGAAAATATAATTTTTAAAGTAACTTGAACGTTGAAAAAAAAAAAAAGGCTAAAAAGAAGGGGGTGAACGCGCTTAATGAATCACATCCTGTATATGAATGCAATACAGTGTGTTAATATTGTGTACAAAGTGCAAAATAATGAAAAATAATGTGTCACGATTGAGGTTTTTTTGCGGGCACAGAATGAACCAAACGTAGTTTTGCCTTGAAGGTGTCAAATAAATAAATAATTATTATTAAATAAATACCTATTATATTATTATGTTATCATAATATGCGTGTTCACGAGACAGTGGACGTCACATCCGTATAATAATATTTGTGCCTTATTCAATATTCTCAATAGGTATATTTTAATGTTATCATATAGTATTTGCTGAGAAAAAAAAAAAAAAAAAACCATTAATTACTCAAATCTTATTTAGTATATATGGCTCAGTCGATAATTTATTATCACGCGTTGCGTACACAGAATAGGGAGGAGGTGTACATACAACGTTGATAAGTGTGCGTACACATTTTTCACATTAGGTTAAATTATAAATTCAAACATTCCGTTACCAATAAACACGGGCTCGTCAAATAAAATGGCGTTAAACGACCACCAAAAACGCTATTGCATTCCGTACAAAACACATCCGGGGCTCACGGAGTGTTAATTTGTTCGCCGTAATTCTGGTGTGCGTTCGCATCCTTATTATTATTTTAGTGAGTCTCTTGATATTTTAAATTTATCATAGAGTAAGGAATATAATATAGAGGGGCCGGTGGTTACGTATAGTGAATTGAAGCAATCAAATGGAATGCGCTGAGAGTGACCATTTTGAGAAAAATAAAATTATTTTTCTTATAAGTGGTTGGTACCACTTTAAATTTTCATATACAATGCAGATATACAAAAACCACGAATGATAATATACTGGATACCCAACGACCTATAATAAACAACCGTTTTTCTGGAACCCAAAATGACTTATAGAACAGCAGCTGTTGCAAAGTACACCTAGCGCTTGTTATCGTATTATTAGTGGCAAGATAATATACCACCAAATTTGATGGTGTTAGGCATGAATTATAATATATATATTATAATTTTTGGTATTAGGAATATAAATACAATATTCAATGGTAAATTACTGTACATTGAATAAAATTTATTATTATTTTTATTTCATAATTACTAATTATTAGTTGTATGATAGTAGATTTCCAATTTTTTCATTTATTTTAAACATTATTTTTCTAAAAACAAAAATAAGTTGTTGTGTTCCTTTTTGTGACTCTAAAAGAAAAAAAAAGTACTTTTGGTGTACCTAAAAAATTTATGGAAAGCTTGGAAAGAAGATTTAGGTTTCACATTAAAATCTAAATCCAGAATTTATAAGAATATTATATCTTATAACTATAAGAATGAGACAGTATTCTTACTTGGTGAATCAAAACACAAAATAAACAAAATGAAACGAAAAAAAAAAAAAAAATCTAAATTGGTTAAATCATGATTTGTTAGCAAATTTAATGACGTACTTATACCTAGTTTGTAAATTGTAAGTATTTTATGAAATTTTTAATTAATTTTGAATTATTTACCTGTATATTATTAAATATATATGCAATATAAATATATAATAATACATTAATTGTTTGTGTAAAGTATTATATTATTATTCACCTATTGTTTAATAAAAATATACAATTACCTACCAATTAAGCAATACAATACAATGAGCATTTATTTTTTTTTTTATTACTACCATAGAACATTACCATAGTGTTCTATGTTACTACTTACCTAATACCTAATACTTATCAACCAAGGTAGTTATATAGTATTATAACTACCTTGCTATCTACCAAGTACCACTAACCCTTCTCTAAGCACTAATCACAATCATCCATAAGTAAACATTAAATTCCCTTGGAACGCTAGTATTACCATTACACTTGGAAATTCAGTTTGAGGGTCCCTTATCATTTGTCGTTGGGTATCCAGTATATTATCATTCGTGACAAAAACAATAACATTGAAGTATGATAACAGTTCCTTATGAACGATAACAGTTCGTTATCAGTGTACTGATCGAGCAAGGGATACAATATTTCGATACGGTAATTTGATTCTTTTCAATAGGTCACTCTAAGCGTATTCTATTTCAATGCTTCATTTAGGTATATACGTATGGAGGCCACCGGTTGGAATTTATCAGCGGCGTATTTGATTGAGACACCTTTTCAGGTGGTGGTTGCGCGGGGGTGATCCTAAACACCTACCTTTAGAAAAGAGTTTAAAAAAAAAAGTAGATTTTGCTCCTAAATCAAATTATTTATTTTATTAAATATATAATATTTTGTACATTTTATGGTTTTTTTTTATAAATTGAACAATATTTTTGAATTTTTCCATTTCAAACGTGTCTGTTCAAAGCTACTAATTATTTAGTCGTCGTTTTTTGTATTTGACGGTCCAGGAAACTTTGAAATGGCGATAATCAAGAAACGATATTTATTCGTATAAAACATTTGCATAATATTAATATGTATTGTATATTTAATATTGAATAGGAAAGTTTTTGCTGTAACTCAAACAAATATGTATCATTGCCATGAACTTCATATTATTATTGAATAATAATAAATTGAAAAGAATTAAATAGTTTTTTAATTCGAGTAAAGCTTAAAAAAAGCGCCTTTTAGGGGTCGAGAACCTTAGCAGTTTATAATATTTTTTTCATACATTGAAATCGCTAAATTATTATTGCTATGAAACTATCTGCGTTATCGCTTTGAGTCAAAAATAGTTGAAAAGAGATTAAAATTCAACTAAAAATGAAATACTTACGTGGATCTATCCTAAATGCTTATATATTATTGGTCTCAAGTATTGTCACACATTATTTGGCAAGTCCGAGAACACATAAAATATTTTGTTAAAATTAGGGTTTCAAAAAGGTTTTTACAACGTTATGATTTTAATATTAAACGATTGAAAAATTGGTTGAAATCAAAACTGAGGAAAATTTAGCAGTAAACAATAAACGATTGAATAGGAAAACGGATGACATAACAGCAAACGACAAATAATATTGAAATAGAAAACGGATAACGTGACACAAACAATAAACGGGTATACTATAAACAATAATTTTTCAGTAATTATTTAATATTTTTCAGAACAAAATGTCAACTTTTTATTATTTTCATATTTTTACGATTTCAAAGAACCTAACACTTGAATTACTCATAACGTTAAAATTTTTGATATCATTAAACACTAATTTGTTCACTCAACGTTACAAGAGAGCCAAATTGTATTATTTATATTTATTACGTTAATATATTAAAAAAATTTTTTTATCTTCACAAATTATATCGTGTATTTACCATAAGGTATATTTATGTACGTATAGGTGATGTAGGATTTTATATAAAACATACTAAATAATTAATAAAGTCATAATCCACTGTACATTTATAAATACATTTATTTTTACGTCAAAACTTAAAACTTCATTTACGATATTGTTTTTTACACTTTCTTAATTTTCTCATTTTATATTGTCTGTCTGTATTCAAATTTTCATAAAGTTTCGATTTAAAAAGATAGTTTCCGAGTCATTTTTTTTAAAATTTCGAAAAAAACTATTGAGAATTTCAAAAAATGATCTCCTATAAGCATGATTTAAGGGCGAATCGTGATTTAAAAAGTCGGTGTTCGAAACTTTTGGACAAAAACACTTGCTTCTTCGATCCATTCAAAATTTAAAATAGGATGTAAGACTTTGCTCGTCCGATGAAAATTCTAAGTGTTCTCATATTGTATGAACACGTCACGTTAGGCTCAGCTACTCGTTTACATTTTTAACCATCTAGTTTTTTTTATAAATGGAATATTTTTAAATATTTATGTCGCTAATTTTTCTTCGCAGAATATTTAATTTATTATAATTATATTTTAATTATTCCTTTGCAAATTATAATGTATGTATGTGTATTTTATCAACGTTTGAAATTCTGCGAATCGCATTGTTGTTGTGCATTACATAAAACCACGTGCTGTGCCAGAACGGTATTCATTGTCTTTATTTATACCGGAAGCCGGTAGGTATGTAAATACTGTGGATGACATTATGGGACTCCTCGTGTCGAATGGAACGCGTTCTACAGGTGGTTAAACTGTTGAGTATGATAATTATAATAATATTATAATAAATGATAACTCGAAATACATTTTATGTTATGTGTGCACCACTAACGTTTTACACGGCGTTCATTGTTCGCTAGAGACTTGATCTAAAGTGAAAATAATTATCTAAAATGCAATATTATTATGTAAATATAATGTAATATGTAAATTAGGCGGGTGCATTTATGGTCATTTATTTACCTTAGAGGTTTCTCAATCGTTAATATGTGTTACCGAAACTGATAACACACTACCTCGCTATGGATGGCCCACAACTAGGCCCTTTAACTCGTCAAATATTATTGTATAATAAGGTGTAATCAGGGTTACGATTTTATAGCACTAAAAATTGCATAAATATGCAAAAAAAAAAAAAAAGGAAATTGATTAATTAATAACTTTTAAATAACTTACAAATTATTAAAAGTAGTTACTTAAGTTTTGAAATCATTTAGTCATTTTGATCAGAATCCTGAAGGGCTGCTGTAAAAAAAAAAAAATACCCAATTTATATCTTTAGAAATTTTAAATAAAAGTAAGTGATTTAAAATGTTCACCTTGAGTGTTACATTGGATTAATAAATGCTTGGTCAGATTTTCGAATTTGAACTTACGGCGGTTGTCTGGCAACAAAGTTTTTTACGTCGAAAATGAGCGTTCTATGTATCTACTGATGCAATTGGTGCGTATTTGAAATATAAAAAATATTGCTACATTTAAGTTCATCAAGTAATTCAATTTTCTTCACCCTCCAAGGGATTTGAAGCACATTTTAACTTGGACAAACCACTATTTTTTTTTCTAAAAGGTATGTTGCATCAACCCATCAACATAATCGGGCTATTTACTTAATCAATACAATTTACTTGATAATTCAATTGATAAAAGTCTAAAAAAAAAAAACGGTTTACTAAAATATAAATTCATAAAATACGACCGATTTTGATTCAAAACCAGGTAAAAATCCAAAAAAAGCAGTAAAAACTAAAATATATGCCCGTAAAATTTTCTGCGGAGTGTTAAAAAAAAAAAAAAAATTGTCTTCAAAATTACTCTATGGTAAATAATCTAATTTGGTTATCTGTCGGGTTATAAATTTTTAATAATATTATTCGAAAGTAAGGCTACTTAAAAATATAATATGATAGGATAATAAATCTTTAGATCGCAGTTTTGGTTTTTGTAAGCCACGAGCTTCTTTTAATCGAGTACATATTATTTTAATATGCATTTTATCGTAAGTAGGTATATATTGTGCATTGTTTTTTACTATAAAATATTCGATTTGCGTCATCGAACGCACACGTGTATTTATATATATATGTATTAATTTAATAATATGGATAATATTATTTGTGTTTTGAATCGTCTGTTGACACAGACAATTAGGTCCTAGGTGTTTGCCCGTCAAACACGCCATTCCTTCGTCAAACAAATCTCCGGGTTTCTCCACCCACCGTGTACAGGATGACGTGACCGAGGCTGAGCCTCGCCTTCGCGTCGTCGCGGTGAGACGAAGAGAATAATAGCGTACGAAGAATAAATAATATTCGAACGTTTTACACAAGAGTGATGTGTTTCGTAATCCGCGGGTTGTGACCGTTTTGGATTTTCAGTTTCCTTTCTCTCTCTCTCTCTCTTTGTCTCCGACCCAGTGATGGTGTATTTAAAAATTCTTTTTGGGGAGGGGGTGTGTGCTGAGAACTAATACTTAACTCTGGAAGAACGTCGGAATGGACTCTCGTATTACATTTTTGAAATTATTAATTTATTTGATTTATCATTAAACATTCTTTTGCATAAATAATATTGTGTTCTGAGCATTCTGACGACGAATCGGTGAATATTTTTTTGATTTTTTTTCCTTTTGTAAGTGCCTATTTGGGATTACAAAATTTCTGTGAAAATCAAACAAAATAAAACCGTAATGTGAATAATATTGAACACGTATTTTTGTTTCTACTCGAATAAAACTAAATTATCGCCATAAACTTACACATGTCGCGATTAAATACGCATTAATTTTAATCGTTTGTTGGCAATTAAATTACTGCGTTTAAAAATATTCAAAGCATGCAGTGTGATTTTTTCAGGGAGTTTATATATTTTTTTTGATACGTTGTAGGATAACTAAATATTATTATAAAATAATCAGGATAAATCGTCACACAAAACGGTTGAAAAGTGAGTGCGATTCAATTAAATACGAGTGAGTTACGTAAGCGCATTCATACGAAACAAAGGTCCATTGCATAACTGTTTGTTGGCGGCCTGGTCAAATGTCGCCACTTCCCTGTCTGGTTTTTTCCACCTCACCCCACCTGCGTCCGGTTGATTGCTAGATATGAAACGACGCAGTGGATACATATTCGAGAAAAATGTTCGAGACATAAATTTCCAAACAAATTATAATAATATGATTTATTTGATAGATATAATATATTATATCCGGAGAAAAAATATCAGAGGAATGTTTTATTGATATAATATTAGGGTTGGGTTTTTGACCGGTTAAATTCTTTTTCACGGTCAATCGACCGTGTATTCGATTGGTCAAAATCTGAAAATTAAAAATTAAATTTTTGTACCATAAACAAAATTGATTTAATATTGACCAACGATTTTCGAGATTGTTTTAGGTCAATTAGACATAATTATATATACTGACATATATGTCAGTGAGATCGTATTAAATTTTCAAGTCTTAATATTATCAAAAATTTTATTACATAAAAACTAACAAACAATGAGAAATTTTCAAAATGCTTTACTTAACTCAAAATCGATCAAATCTTTTTGAAATTTTCAAAAAAATGTTTTCGTGACCATTTTTAATAGTTGGTGAAAGTTTCAAGTCCTTAGCTGCATTATTTTTAGGAGTTATGTTAAAAAGTAATTTTAAATTTTACTGAAATTCCGGTAATTGCATATTTTGCCGGGTTTTTGTCAATTTTTTGATAGATTTTCCCCGTTTTGGCACAAAGTATTGAGAAATTGAAAAAATTACCTCTCTAAAGAACCCTTTTGGATACGATTTCAGTTCTATAGAGATACTGATCGAAACTTTCGGACAAGTATTTCCATACGAAAAGTTGTACACAGAAAAAAAATAAAATAAACATCATTGTAAAAACACTAGTTTCTTCACTTCGTTCAGAATCTAAAATTGGCCTTTTATTATCGATTGTAAATTAAATTATGATAATATTAGTAAATACTTGACAACCAGTCAACGCTTAATGATGAATAATAATATTTGAATGGCGATTATCACGATATTTTCAAAACTTTAAATACGTTTTTTTTTTTTCTGAAAAAAGTCAATTATAATAATTACAGATCATTTTAGCACGAGTATTTACTCTAATATGCTCTCGTGATGGTGAAAAATATTATTTATATTCTAAAACAGTGGTTCTTAACTTTTTTCTAATAACGGAACGCTTAACATTTTATAAGATTTTCGCGGAACACAACGATTTTTCATGGGTATAAACGTCTTTTATGAAAATTCAAACATAGATAGACAACATAATATTATGAGAAATATTTTTGCGTGAGAAAATTTTTTTTTGAAAATGTGAAAAAAATTTGAAAATTTCTTTCATTCTAACACTTTTTCCAGAGTTTTGAATTTTGGCGGAACACTTATACCAAGTTCACGGAACACCGGTTAAGGACCACTGTTCTAAAATATACATATTTTTTTAAAAACGTTTTTCGACGTTCTGCTTCGTTTATTATCAATTGAGGATTGATTAAAATGAAAAAAAAAAAAAAAAAAAATTTTCAAGTTAAATCCAGTTTTCGAGTCCCCGATTTTGGCGAGCCCTGGACGAATACCCGTAATTTGCTTGCGGCGTAAAACGGGGGTCCTGCAGGACCTGTGCAGGATCTGGGCACGGGAGTAAAGAATAAAATACTACTATAATATAGCGGTGACGGTCACGGACAAGACGCGCGTTTGGTCGCGGTCTCGGATGACCGATCAGTTGTTATAATAATAATAATATGCCGAACGGGAGACTCACTAGCGTGAAGAAGGCGGGGGGGGGATCGTGGTGGGGCCGAACCCGACTTGAACACACACACACACAGAAACGTGTGCGTGGAGTCGTTGCCGCCGCCGGGAGGCCGAAAAATAAAGGGAAAACCGTCGGGCGGTGCAACACACAAGTCGCGAAGAAAGCGACCGGTGCAGTCAGTGTTAAAATCGTATCTCGTGTATTTCTCGCAGCGGCAACAGATTTATCCGATTTATCCTATTATCAGGTAAGTCGGCCGTGTAATAATAATAATAATAATAATAATATATTATCATACCGTCGACCGCCGGAGTCGACAATTGTTTTTGTTAAACGGTGAATTTTCGATTTTTTCTGTTTTTTGGGTTTTTTTGTTTTCTAACGGTGTAAATTTGTGATTTTCAAAAAACGCCCTTTTAAGAGCAACGATTCGCGTTGTTAACGCGTCATCGATTTCGGTGTTTTTCACTGAAATAAAATACATGAAAACATAACAGTAAGAATAAATGAGATCTATGATTAATAGGAAATAACATTTATAATAATAAATATAATTATTCGAAATGTCACTTCCGGAAAACGGTCTTTTAGATTCCGAGCGCAACCAAGAAGCCAGTGTCTTTACAATGATGTAAATTTTTGCTGTTATCTGTTTTTTTTTCACGTGTACACGTTTTCGTTTAGAAATATTTGTCCAAAAGTTTCGACCAGCAACTTTTTGAATCCCGATTCGCCTCCAGATGGTACTTTTAAGAGGTCGGTTTCCGAAATTTTCAATTGTTTGCTCAAAATTTGAGAAAAACTGGCCAAAATTTGGCGAAAAAAGACTCGGAAAATATTTTTTTTTTTAGTTTCAAACTTTATGAAAATATTGATTATAGATAAATATAATAAAATAAGAAATATTTTGCCGCAAGAAAACATTGAAAATGTTAGAAAAATTTTTTTGTGGAAATTAATTTTTATTGCTTTTCTTTTCTTAGTTAATGGTGAAACATAAAACTGGCCGAGTAAAAATATTTTTTTGTTTTGTTTTCATGTAAAACTTTAAAATTTTTAAGTAAAATTCTTTGGAATAAATAACGAAGCTTCATTCTGAATCTTTAAAATTCAATATACCCACAAAAGCATCCTGCTCGAGAAGCTAAGAATACCCAAGGTATAAAGCGTACGTCCTTTTCAACTTAACCGTTCTCGTTCTGAGTTGTCGCGTCTATCGATCCTGTTCCTCAATCGACGAGGGTTTATCCGTCGGCGGCAGTGCGGTTTTCCACCTGTGGGTTGTGACCCGATACTCAGTGGTTTGAAAACGAAAACAGTCGGACAAAACACTAATTTTCAAAAACGATTATTTAAAACAATCAACTGAATATTATTTGAACACTATACTTGCACGAATAATGTCATCTAACCTAACCTATTAAAAAACCATTCGTTTAAATACTTTTTAATTCTTTTAATTTTACTTTGTAAAAACTTCTTCAGCATTATCCCTATTATCTCGAAACAATTCTTCAAACGTTCAAAACATAATCTTATGTGAATTTTTGTTTTCTATGCAATCATTTACATTACTTGTACTGTCAAAAATTATAGAAATCAATTTCTAAGTACATAATTCTCTCGACTTAAAATATTAACCTACAGAAAAAAAGCTTAGATTCGCACAACTATTAACAATATAATAATATTATTGTTCAGTAAATTGTGGTCTAATCGATGGTAACCGTTTTCAGCAAGTCACTCGGTGACATAACTTATTAAATTTACATATTTTGTGTTTAATTGCAACAATGAACGTTGCAATTAATTATAATTACTGTTCACATGTTCATCATTAGTAATCGTAACTTTATAAATATGTATATCATTTTAAATTATCTCTATATATCATATTATATTATTGTGTTTGTTAAATTGACAAATGTATTTATTGATTTCAATTAGTTTCAAACAGTACAAAAGATTAAAATATAATATTATAGTTTTCAACTCAAATATTGTATTTTGAGTACTCCAATAATTATATTGTATTGCAGAAGACAAATTTTTGAAAAACAACAATATCGATTTTCTATATTTTTATTTCAAAGGTTTTGGATCGACTGTTTTCGATTTTGAACCACTTGTGCGACGGGTTTGGACTTCGGAATTGAGTGGAAAATGTGTTTCAGACGGTTGAGAAAAATTTCTTTTTTTTTTTTTTTTTTAAATTTTTAATCGTTTTTATGTCAGTTGTGTGTAGAAAACTGTGAGCTAGTTAATCGATGTAATGTAATCCATTGTTTATTTTTAAAAATAAAAAAAGTGTTTATCAACTAGTAAATTACATTTTTTTTTTCCATCCGTAGTAAAAAGTAAAACGATATTAATAATAATATTATTATATAAAAAGTGGTCGCGAGTCCGGTACCGGTCGAAGGTCACTGTGAGTATAGAGAGTAACGATGCGGTCAACCATTTTTGGTTCGCGGGCCGAATCGTACGGTCAAATATAATATTATAAAGTGGTAAAAAAAAAAAAAAAAAGACTAATTAATGAAAAATTATATTTTAGATTCCGTGCGGAACGAAGAAGCTAGTGTTTTTACAACGATGATTATTTTTAATTTTTTTTTATAAACACTAGTTCAAAAGTTTTGACTTGCTACTTTTTGAATGCCCGAGATGGTTTTTATTTGAGAGGTAATTTTTCAAAATTCTCAGTAGTTTTCTCGAAATTTGGGAAATACTTAACAAAATTTGACGTACATGCTTAGGAAACTATCTTTTTTTTTTTTTTTTTAACCCAAATTTTGTGAAAATTTTAAATACAAATAGACAACAATATTTGACAAATGAAAAAAAATTAGGAATTTTTTTCAAACACTTTTTTTATTATTAAAATTTTTTTTCACAGTTCTCAATTAATAGTGTCGAATGAAATTGACCGAGTAAAAAATACAATTTTCTGTTATTTTAACAAACCTTATAATTTTTTAAGTAAAACCGTTTTGAAAAAACCGAAGCTCTGCTCAAAATTGTCTTATTTGAAAAAATGATTTATCGTTTCTTTAAAATTCAATACACCCACCAAGAGCATCCCACCCAAGGAGCGAAGAATACCTATGGTGCAAAGTACGTCCGGCTTCTAATTATGAAATTGCGAAAATTTTTAAACGTAGGTGGGTGAAGTGTAATGCATTTTCTATCGTTTTAATCGTGCATGCATAATAAAGCGCAATTAAGATAATAGAAAGTAATGACGAAAAACGAAAATTTTGCGACGGTATTTAAATAATATTATGAAACATGATTTCAAGTAATTAAACAGTATATTATAAAAGAAAATAAACCAGGCATGTTTCGCACCATGGGTATTCTTCACCGCTCCTCGGATTGGATTTGGTAGGTGTGTCAAATTAAAAAAAAAAAAAATCATCTCTTTAATAAAACGATATTCTGAGCGGAGCTTCAGTATATTAAGGACAATTTTGTTTAAAAATTATAAAGTTTATTATTATTACAAGCAAACGATTTGTTTTTTAATTCACTATTAAGTGTGAAATATTAAAAATATATTAAAAATTTTCTTTCAACAAAATATTTTTCATTTAGTCTGTCTATATTTAATTTTCTAAAGTTTGTATTGAAAAAATATACGAGTTTTGTTTTGAAAGAGTTTTTGAAATTTTTTTTGGTAATTTTTCTCAAATTATTTTGGGAAAAGTAGTAAGAATTTCGATAAAATGACATCTCAAAAGTACCGTCTAGTGGCAAATTTTCACTCCAAAAGTAGCAGGTAGAAACTTTTGGAGACAAGTGTTTTCATACGAAAAAGTATTTATAGGAAAAAAAAAAAAAATAAAAATAAACTTCATTCGCTCCACTCTGAATCTAAAATTGTCTTGGGTCGATACCACGCTTCATTCGTAGTAAACATTGCACCGCGTGAAAAAATGTCGCGTATTCACTATTAACGTTTTTTATTTGTAAATAGTTCTTTTTACACGTACTGCGGAAAAACGTGCCGCAGACGATCATAGAGTTTTGCTATAAAAGATGTGTTTATACGATTTATATGATGTCTCAGTACGATTTGACAAATGCGATAACTTTTGTTCTATTAATAATTTTGAACATTTTTATTTTCTGAAAATTATTTACTACAGCATTTCGCTACAGCAATAACGAATAGATTATTTATTTTGTTTCAATACTCGAAGTTTCAAATTTAAAATATTTATACTATAGTTTTAGAAATTCAAAATATTACCATTTTGTGAATCAGATTTTTAGAAAAATATTTCTCGCCCAAATCCCTCACAAAAAAGGTGTTAAATAAGTCATAATGTCCTCATCAATGAAGTCATAATAATACCGTTATTATGACGTACTCGACAAAACTATTCGCAAACTTAAAAAAAAAATCGCAGAAAACAAACGGATTAATTTTTATTAAAGATAACGAAAACACTAATATTTTTCTTAAGATCAGGTAAATGGCTATTTTGAATGTTTTTTTTTTAAAACAGTAATGTAAAATATCAAATTTGAAAATTTGGGACTTAAAAAAAAACAAAAAAATTATGTTATTGTAATTATTATACGGTAGTGCAATGTTAAGGTTATAATTTCAAAAAGAAAAAAAAAATTAAAAATTATTAATAGAATAAAAGTTATTGCATTTGTGAAAATAGTACTAGTAGTACTGATGACACTCTCTCTCTCTCTCTCTCTCTCTAACAAATATGTCATCGTATGAGGTCTATTTATTTATAATTTTCAGTTAACTGAAAGAACAAACGGACGCACTTAAATAATATCATAAGATTTTATTGCGTGTTATTTTCAGTCTGCCCGATGAATTTGATTTTATGAAGGATGTGTGTGTGTGTGTGTGTTTCGAATTTATTGCGGTCTGTAGAGTTGTTCTTCTACTTAGAAACCTGCTTTGAGAAGATCCGAACACTCATCAGGGATTCTTGTCGAGTTTTTTGATTTACTCTTAAAAATTGAAATCAAACGAGGAAAATAAAGTAAATTTAAAACACACAAAAATATGTCGTATACACTTATATACTTAAAATTCTATGATATAAAAAAATTGGTAATTTTTTCTTGTATTCTACAAAATCCGTGACCTGTTTGTAATTATTGATAAATTTAATTTATGTTTTCAGTTTTTGTTTAGGTTAAGTGTTTTTATTTTATTTTATTTTACACATAATGTAAGTAAATTTTAAATTTTAAAAATAACAATATTGAACTTAAATTAATTAAATTAATAATAAATATTAACGGGGTTGACTATTCGTTTAAAATTTTTGACAAACGCCCAGACTTTGTGACTATTTCTGAGATTGATTATTATTCTAAATTAAACACATTATGGATAAACTATTAGAATTTTCGAGTTCTGTAAAATGTGAAGTCGATAACGCAGTTTTGATTTTTGTCCGTTACCGACGCGTCAAACGTTTTCACACAGTGTTCTACTTCGTGTAGCAGACACAAATTTTGCTGAGTGACAGATTTTAAAAATAAATGTGCAATTTTATCAACATTCTTGTTACCCGCCGCGCCGTCTTGTTTGTTTAGTGTGCATCGTGTGCGGTCGTCAGCGATTCGTATATGCCTGAAAATACAGTAACGTACCAGGGGAGGGGAGAACTTAAACGCCTCCCCCCTTCATTGACCAGAATTATTTTAAAATATAAATTTATAAAAATTTCATAACGATCATTTTCTTCGCTTTTTTTGTCGCTCGTTTGACATTTCTGACCCGGCCAAACGTAAACGCCACAACCGTTTAATGGGATACATATATTTTTAAGGGCGAGTTTTGTCATCCATACACAGAACTCGTGTTTTGGCGTTAGAGTTAATTTTACTGTATTAGCACCGAATTCAAAGAGAATAATATTTTCCAGAGGTTGTATTTATATCGTAAATCATCGTCTGATCTAAGAAGTTACATGTTTATTTGAAAATCTAAAAGTTGTTCTGCAATAGATATAATATATTATTGTCATGCCTCGGGGAATATTTTTCTCTGTTTTTTTTTTTTTTTGTTTTATTGAAAGGGGTGCTAAGGGGTGATTTTAAATTATATTTCTTTTTCTATATACAATCACCAAAAGTCATCAATCACATAGGGGTATTTTTATTTTTTTGTGTAATTATTTTACAAGAGTATAATTATATTTTTAGTAGCCATTTTAATTTACAAGTAAACATTGTTTTTAGTAGTATTAAATACATTTATTTTTTTTTAACCAACAATTAAGCAAGTTTCATCTGTTTTTAAAAAATTTATTAAGTAATTTAGAACCATGATAACCAAAAAAATGTTCATTAACTTAGAAAAAAAAAAAAATAAAAAATACACGATGTGGCGGAGTGAAATTTTTAGAAGTCAATAGGGGTGTTGAGTAAAAAAAAAAGGTTGAGAAACACTGCTCTAAGCAGTGTAAACACTATAACGTGAGCCCTTTTCGGAGTTCTTTTCTGTTCATATTGTCCGTTTGATAGACATAACAAAATATTATATGGAAGGCAAAACTCGTTCTTTCGAGTATAATAAGAGAGAGAGAGAGAGAGAGAGAGAGAGAGAGAGAAATAGAGAGAGGGGGGGAGAGAGGGAT
>JAIPRM010008147.1:0-16248 GCA_025469315.1 Stegophylla sp. TES_Ste_2020
TTGCAACACACATATTCAATATGAGGTCTAGGATCAAGGTTATAGCTAAGCTTTAAGCCTAGATCCATTACATAGTTGGATTCACGTGTTATTTCGTTTAAACCAAGCTTATATGAAAAAACAATTGGAGATAGGATCCTAGAAAATGTAAAAACCTTACATTTTGAAACATTAAGGGATAGACCCAACGCACTTAACCATTTAGAAAGGTTGTCAAAGTCAGCTTGTAATTTATGACAATATGTACAATTAGTTTTCTCAGAGCTGGGCTGGCTTTCAAAATATCCCATTACTTGAATGTTCGATCATTCCTTCTCGAAAGAAAGGGATTTACGACCCGTTGACAAACTTCTAGGGCAAAAATATCTTCAAAACGTTGAAAAAAAAAAAAAAATACAATATTACATGTAAGTCATGGCGCGTTCATCAAAGCATTTGTATTTCAGTTTTTTTCTTCGGTGTTTGGGTTTTAATGTAAATATAAGATAATATTATCCTCAACACCACCTTATCGTTCAAGGATAGCTAACTGCGCCATACCACCCAAAACATGTTCACTACTCTTACAGAGCCTCTTCATCGCCCACTAGGGGATGGTATCACCTCCTTTAAGAACATGCATTATACAACACGTGGGTAGTAATAATACTGTTGGGCGAGGTATAAATTCTATATTATAAAATAACCATCGATGTAAATAAAATTATTAGAATCATAATGTTAAAATAAGGTCCTCGACTATAATATATATTTTTTTCGTTTTTATAATATCTAAGTATATTTTTATTTGGCTGTAAAAATGCATAAATTTGGATTTTTTTTTTTAATGACGTGCGAATTGTGATAAAAACAATGTTTCCCTCAATTGTATAACATTTTTCCCAATCCGTTTTTTCTAGTTCATTTTTTCCCAATCTAATCTTTCCAATTTTAAATTATTATGTATTTTACTTTATGAATAAAACATATTATATAATAGCATAGGTCATAATATATACTTGTAATTTTTTTAATTTCATACTCTTTGTCCAAATTTACATTTATAATTTTTACTTTAATAATAATAAATATTTTATTTTACAAACATTAACACTGTTTTTTTGATCTTTAAATAAGTGGTGTACATATAAATAAAAATCAGAAATAGGGGAAAAAATGATATTGGTTTAAAAATGATATTGGGAAAATGAAAAATTGGGACGACAAATAGCGACGAAGTAGTTACTTCAAACGAAAGGCTCTTACGAAGGAAAAGTTCGAAAATATTCTTCGATTTACAAAAATTATTTGAATTTTAAAGCGAATAGTGGATGAAATAAATAATTTAAGATTTTTGGGAAAAATCGACTGTAAGATGCTCTCTCTTCGGAAAATATTCTAAAATACGTCACTGGCACACACACATACGTCGCATTAATAATTCGATTAATTCGAGATGATAAGACGCCGCGAGAGTTTAATAAAACGGAGAAAACCTTTGACACAACCGTTTGGCGTTCAACGGTGTTTGGACGTGTCGAGGGGCGGTGATGAGGATGGGGGAGGGGAAGCAATTTGTCGAGTTTGCAGCTTTGGAGGGCTGTCATCCCCTCTCCCAAGAATATTTTAACGGACAATAATTCAGTTCAATATAATCTGATAACACTAGTAATATAAAACTTTTGACTCAATATTTTATCAGAATTTCTACATATTAATTGACAAAATTCGAGTAAAATTTATTTTACGCGTTGTTTTGTAACTTGTCTGTAAGTTAGCATTTCAATTATTTAAGATGTAAGTACTTAATTTTCTCCTATTTCATTGAATATGTTAATCACTTTTAAACTATTTTGCATACGCAATGATAGTCCTAATTGCTATATAATAATAATTTAGCTTTCAATTCAATATATTAAAAATATCTTAAACGGTACAATAGTGCTTACACCTTAATTTTATAATTTAATTTTTAATTTTCTCTTTAAATTATTTAATTAATAAAAATGTTTGTGTTTCAATCAAAATGGTAAGTTTATAATAAAACAAATAAAATATTCAAATAAATGAAATAAAAAATCAACGCATAGTTATCATACTGTATATTATATCAATAAAAAATATAAATTAAAACGTATCTTGAAGTATTATAAAAATGGTAATAATTCATTTTTATTTGAGTAAATAATAAACTAAATATATAGAGAAATAGAATTTAAGCTTGGTCAGTAATATTGTAGCATTAACCTAGTTAAAAGTATAATTATTTACAATTTGTCTCCTTTTCGTGACAAAGTTACTGTAGTTACTTGTCACATCAACATCCTTTTTATTTATTTGTACTTACGAAATCATTCTCTCAAATCTCACCTGCTTAGAATTAAGCAAATAATAATACAAAATAACAATATTTAAGCTTGGTCTGAAATATTGAGGTGTCGCCGTGTCGGTATCGCCATAGTTCAAAAATAAACATTATAATTTGTTTATTTTAAGTGTGTGAGCTTATAGTATCCAAGTGTTGATTTAATTTATTTCTGTGAACGATAAATAATAATAGTAAACGAAAATAAATCATAAGACACACGAGCAAAAGCAATCTCTTTAATTCTTTTTTCAGAGACAGATTTTTAGGATTCGCACTCCTCGTCCCCCCCCCGCGAAAATAAGTCTCAAAAACGCCCTTCTTATAGTGCTATTTTCGCCATGTCGTTGATTGCCGACGGAAAACCGATCGCGGAGGCAAAGCGTTGTATTATTATTAATCGACGAGAATTATATTAATAATATTATAATAAACGTGATAATAATAATGATAATATTGCCGACGTCGACGACGACGTGATTGTCCGCGCGATGTCAAACGGATACGTCGTCGGAAGAAAAACGATCCGATCGCTCTTTGTTCGACGTCACTCACCCCAAATTATTAATATAATTATTATTAGTGTTATTATTATTCGATAGTAAGAAACGGCCGTACGAGTCGATATTATTATAAAATGTCGTCGAATGAACGATAGCAGCGTGGGAGCCCGTATAATTTTTTTTAAAAAGAGGCGAACAAAGTACTTTTTAATATACAAATAAATAAGTATTTTTTTTTTTTTTTTTTACAGAAGCCAATTTATATTTAGTTTAAATTAATTTAATTTCTCTTTTCATCCAAAATCAAAAGAACTTGCTTTTATACTCAATGTTAATTTTCTATAGAAAAAATGTCAGACGTAATTCGCAACATGAACACTATATGGGCAAAGGCGTAACCGAAAACAAATTTCGGTTGGGGCCAAAAAATATTTTTTTATTTTCATTTTTTGCTTGTCATGGATATTTTTCGCTTCTCGGGTGGTATGCTTTTGGTGGGTGTGTTGAGTTGAAATGAAACAATAAATATTTTCTTCAATGAAACAATTTTCATTGAACATAGTCTTTTATATAATAACAATATTAAATATGTTCGTAATAATCGGATTTCAACTTATTATAAAAATATATTCGAATGTATAATTCGTTTACCAGAAATATTTTTACGGTATTTACGTAAAACGACAGTTAATTAAATATTATTAAGGATTAAATTATTGTAAATTTTCGATTATAGTTCTTCAAAGTGTTTTGCAATTAGTGAAATTCAAAAACTGTAAAAGACCGTAATAATATCACGTTATTATACACGACGGTAATTAATAATAAAGTCACATTAATCGAATAAAAAACTAATTAACGGCGTCACCGTTACGCTGTGATCATCATTAAGGAGTAGTCGTATGAAAATGCCGTTTATAGGCTGCAAGTCAAAATAGACATTTTTCATTCTTCGTTTCTTTTTTTTCGACACTTTAGTACGTAACAATCGGTTATATCTTAAGGAATTGAGATATTGGGTGGGGCTTACAATATCCATTTAAACAAAATTAGAGTAACTATGAATTATTACTATTAGCCAATAAACATAAAAAATATTTTCCTATATGTAATTGCTTCATCTTGTTTTAAGCAATTTGGCGCAAAGAGTTTCCTGAATCGTGCAATAATACTGTGTAGAAACTTAGAAATAAATATTAATTATTATCGTAATTTTAATCTGTTCAAACGACACGTATTAACGATAATTTAATTACAATTATGTTAAAGTACACATATTTTATATTATCATAAACTAATACATAATGTACTCAGTGGCGCAGCCAGGATTTTCTTAAGGGAGGGGTTCACAAGTTTTTTTAGTGGACTACTCCAGCGGTATACCTATGGTGGGGATAGATTAAAGTGTATACAATAATGCTATATACCAGGGCATTGGACCCGATTTATTTATTTGGGTGAAAATTCAGGTGTTTTGGATATATAAATACAAATTTCTTATAAACTATCAACTATGACATCAAATAACTCAAGAAAAAGAATTATTGAATCATGTCAATCTATATATCTAGCCGAACATAATAGAATTTAATCTTTCATATGGTTTGTTATGTAAATTAATTATATTTAAGATCTACTTTGCTGGTGTTAAACTATTTTAATTTCCTTTGGGTAGGTATAATACTATAGTAGTAATAAAAACAAAAAAAAAAAAAATCAAAGGGAGGGGTTTGAATACCCCCCCCGGCTAGGCCACTGCATATACTTTATAATATTGTATGGATATTATTAATCTAAATCGGTAAAATATGAAAAACACTTATAATATTAGTATTAATTACTTTATTCTATATTGTATAACTTAAGAACATTTTACCTCCAACTCAAACTTAGCTTACCGGAGAGAGGTAATCAAACTAATTACGCATGTCATGAAAAATGTTATTGGCATTGTTTGTTTGCAAAAAATATAAATTATTATCATAACATTTAGTGTAAACGTTCGGACATTCCGCGACGAACGATATTTACCAATTTAGCCCTCTAGGGTAAAGACACCGGATCGCATGTCGAACAGACAACGGTTAATATATCGCAAACGACCCGCACGGCAATAATAATAATAATAATAATAATATTCAACTATAAGCTCAAACTCTCCGCGAACGACGATAATTCGGATTAAGCGACGACGGTTTTATATTATAATAATAATATGTATATTGTGTAGAACGCTCGTATATCGCCGCCGCCGCGCCGCCGAGTTATTCGACACCGTAAAACTTGTCATATGCAAATTATTACCCGTTACGAGTCGTTCGGGTTATTGATGATGATGATGATGATGATCGTCGACTTGTTGTACGAATGGTCGTGGTGGTGCACGGGAACAGTTTTACAATAATATAAATGACAGCGGTTCGTGTTTGGGGGGGGGGGTGGGAAATCCATAAAGAGTCCTCATGGCGCGCGCGCGCGTGACGTGTCGTAATCGAAAGTCGGTTAACTGGGTATTTTTATGAGACCATATTATTAACGGGATACAATATTTGGCTTGAGGTCCTTGAAAAGGTATCCTTTTTAAATATTTTTACAAAAAGCAGAAGATTTTTAAAAAAAAATCGGAGAAACGTTTTGTGATAATATTGGCTTTACAAAAAAAAAAAAAAACAAAAAAACCTTTATGCATAGAAAATATATATTCATGGTATTCAACAGTTTATAGTTTAGACTCCACGTTGATTTTCAGTCAGTCAATTAGTCAGGATAAAACCGCTTGTATAATACTTTTTTCTTTTTACTTCTTTCTTCAATATTTTAAAAATGTTTAAAATAAATGAAAAATTAATAAAACATTTTGTATAAAAAAAAAAAAGGGAATTAATAAAAAAAACTGTTTTATTTCTGTTTAAACTGAAAAAAAAACTGTTTTTCCTAATGCTGGCTGAAAAAATGTAACCTACAAATTATGTCTATCGATATTTACTTAGCAGCTTATCATTTAGAGAGAGACATGCTTGGACAAATAATCAAAGGATTGTGAAGGATGTGAAGGATTTGTTAATTTGGATTAAATTTTAACTGAATATTAATATTATTACGCATAATATTAGTAGGTGTAGATGCGTAGTGAAAATACACTTATTTGAAAAACGTACATACCTGAGGACGATGACGAAAATATGTGTTGTATATTGGCCTCAATGTATTAAAACGTCAAACACGAATTAAACGTTTATAAAATATTAAATTCTCTAAAAATTACTAAAAGAAGTGCTGAAATGAGAATTTACAATGTCGAATTAAAAATGCGACGCGAATTACATAGACTTAATAACAACAAATTGATAGCGCCACGGATGTTTGATGTTATGGAACGTCATAGAACGCACGACATAGAGCGTTTAAATGGTTCTGCTTGGGGATTTTATCCTATTTAACCTCTTTGAGGGTTGAATGTTTAAAAATCCTTTGTAAATTTATTTATTTATGGTAAGTTTAAACGGGCTAATGGCAAATGCAAATTTTTTTTTTAATATTAGTATAATCTTATTGCAATATAATCTTAAATAATGTTTTGTCCATATTTCTCTGAACCTCAGTTGTCTTAACAACGAAGAGATAATCGATACATTTTCAGGTACATTTCAGGATCTTAAAGTATTTTCTGCTGTGCTTTTTTTTTTCGGGGGGGGGGGGCATATTAAAGCTCAAAGGTTGAGTTTGCACGAAAATTCGTCGTCGTCGTCGTAAAACGTACCAATCGAATTTACTGGAATTGTTTTTTATTCGTAATTAGAATGAAGTCATTTTCGCTGTGCCGAGACACTGACCTAACGCATAAACTGTGAGCTTTTGTTGTTCGGTTTAAAAAAAAAATTAAAATCATTTCAAAATCGAAAACTGGCTAAACGATTTTTTATCTCGTCAAAACGAATAAAATTCCACATAGCAAAGTGCGCAATCGTTTCACGAATCTTCGCCGTTTACGATATCTTTATTGATTTTGGCGTAGGCGGCTGAAATACAATTTGTTTTTCTATTTATCGCGTGTAATTATTCCATTATGTCCGACATACCTGACCATAAACGTCTGGCAACGTCGAACGATTATTACACTAGTCTTCGGAGAAAACGGGGTTACAAATATAACTAACTAAATTATTCGTAAAACGTTATCAAGTTATTTAACATTGTAATTAATTTCATTTAAACGTTCAGTTAAACATCTGCTACTAATTTAATCCGTAAAATAACCCATATACTTTGCACCTTGGGTATATTTTCCGTGTCTCGATTTGGGACACTATTGGTGGGCGTGTTGAATTTGAATGAAAAGATAAATCATTTTTTAAATAAAAAGATTTTCTGAAAAAATCTCCAGTAATTTTTTAACCATACAAAATAATTATTATTTATTTAAAGTATAAATATAATGTATAACATAAAGTAAATGTAAAAACTGAGAGCAGGAAAAAAATATTTTGTTGAGAAAGTGTTTAAAATCTTAAAAATACTTTCCTTAAAAAAAATATGTATATCTCAAATTAATGTCAATCAATTTTTTTTTGATTTTAATAAATTATAGATAATTTTCGAATATTTTTGTCAAATTTTTGGTAGTTTTTCAAAAAGATAATTAAAGATTACCTCTTTAAAGCACCATCTAGAAGTATATCCGATTTCAAAATATTGCTGGTCGAAACATTCGGACAAGTATTTCCATGCGAAAAATTGTTTACAGGAAAAAAAAAAACATCATTGTAAAAACACTAAAAACACCAGCTTCTTGGCTCCGCTCAGAATCTAAAAGAATAGGCAAGTATCCGAGGAACGCGTTATAATAATATGTGTGGACTTTTAGTAAAGAAAATTATAATTATCTCATGAAAAGTGATAGCCAATAGTGTAATTAGAGAGTTATATTATGCGAGTGTTTTTGATCGGTTGTGTGTTTAAAGCGAAAAACCGCGTGTCACGCTGGACAATCGATAACGCCTATTTTTTTTTTTCCCTCCCCCCATTTTGCTTATGTACAATAACCGTGATAATAAAGCACGGGGTTTATAGGCTATATTATTGTGTAAACAATTTAATCGCCATCTATTATACCGTCATGTTACGGCCGCCGCCCACGTTCCATTGCGCCGACAGTGTAGGTGGGGTAATTAATATTTTGTTTTGTACTAACGATTATTAAGAAAACGTACTCGTACGTTATTCGGGAGACCCCGACGGGGGCTACTGTTTAATTAATCTTCTAATACGTTTCAAGGACAACGTAACGATTGACATTCCTTTTAGATTCCGAGCGAAGCGAGTGAATCTAGTGTTTTTAAAATGACAATGGTTATTTTTTATTTTTTGTGTAAACATTTTTTGTACACGAATATTTGTCCTAAAGTTTTGAACAGCATTTTTTAGAAATCAAAATATTGTGTCACTAGAGGTAATTTTTCGAAATTCTCAATAGTTTTCCGAAATTTGGTAAAAACTACCCGAAATTTGACAAAAGTGTCATAAATTATTTTTTTTTGATCAGAAATTCATGAAAATTTCTACATACATAGACAATAATATGAGTAATCTTTTGACACTATTATTTTGTATCAACTAAAGTTGCGCTTAAAATCTTTTTTTATCGGAGAAACGATTTATCACTTCTTTGAAACTCAGTACACACACACACTAAAAGAATCCCATCCGAGAAGCAAAGAATACCCATGGTGCGAAGAATGTTCGGCTTTCTAATTCCTCACTGCATCGCTATGAATCAGTACAAAATATTGAGTGCCTTAATAATACTTTATGAAAACTTAAACACTGATAAATAATAACATAAGAAAGATTTTGGTGCAAGAAAATTTTGAAAATGTGAAAAAATTTTTTTGGACATTTTTCAACATTTTTTTTTCTTATTTAATTTTTTTCCTTCATAAGTAAAGTAAAGTAAAGCAAAGTAAAACAAAGTTAAGTATAGACAAGAGAGTCGGACATACTTCACACCACGGATATTCTTCGCTCTTTGGGTCAGATACTTTTGGTGAGTGTGTTGAAAACGATGACTATTATTGTTCTTTATATTATTGACTTTTATCGTTCAGAATCATTTCATTGAAGAAATGATTTATCGTTTTTTTAAAATTATACACACCCTTTAAAGGTATCTGACTCGTAGAGCGAAGAATATCCGTGGTGCGAAGTATGTCCGGCTTTCTTGTCTATACTTTACTTGGCTTTTTTTAAATCGTAATAATTTTGAACTGTTGAAAAATAATTAATTTTCTTTTTTCGGATTTTCAATGGCTTTTTTGAAATTTTAAATTGCCTTAAAATCCGAAACCTACCGACATACTAATAACGCGGGGTGTATGGCGCCGCCGCTGCCGTCGCCGTACTTTATACGAGCGATTCGACGGACGCGGAAACGAATAATTCGTTGAAAATTTCCCATTTTCACCGTAAAATATGTTTAACGCAGCCGGTTTAATATAAATTCGATACCGCCGCCGCAGGCTGGTGCGGTGATAAACACCTCGAGAGCCGTATCGCGCGCGGTTATAATATACGAGTGACAAAAACGCGTTTAATTCGGTTTTCGGGTTTTTTCGTTCCGTATTTTACAACAGAACCGTCTAAAAGATTGAGTAAAATTAAATAAAAAAAAAAAAAAAACTCTCTGCTCCCGTTTTTTTTTTATCCAGTCCACGATTGTGGTAAAAATGTGAAACAGCAACACGATTTGAAATTGAAATCCGTGTGAAAACGATACGTCACTGTAATATTATTATCGCGTTTTTATACGTATTAAACTCGCTCAGAATCGATTTTCTTATTGGCGCTGGAAATTATTTAACAGGAAAAATTTTCAAAAAATGTCCTTAAAATTTGCAAAAATTACTCGAAAGTCTATAAAAAAAAAATGAAAATTCACAAACTTTAATTGAATTCGAAACGCTTTGGTGGTCTGAAAATCATAATTTATGCGGTAAAAATCGTTCCAGTAAATATATCTGGAATTAATTTTGTAAATTCCAACGAGTTTATTTCGACGTACGTTTAAGGGTCGAAAAATCTAATTTTGTTATCATTGCAAAGCCGTAAGAGTTAAATTTTTTTATTTATTTATTTTTTTTTTTTGTTCTATTAATACGTAATTGATGGGATCGAAACGGGACAAAAAGTGTTCCTTTCGAAATTTTTCGAGGTCGAAAATGGGACAATTTTGTTTTTAAAGGGACGTATACCGAGCACAATATGTGACTAGAAATCCGGTAACAGTCGGGTAGATTTAGAAGATTGGTGACAGTTACACATTAAAGACAGACGTCCAGATTTTCCCGGCATTTTATCCCGTTTTCTCCTCCCCCACCTCAACGGTTTCCTCCCATTCTTCCGGTCGAATTTCTTCGGAGGGCTGTATCAAGTTCCGCCTGTACTTTCTTTATAATAGTATCCTATATATATATGTATATATTACTAAGAATGGCCCCACCCCTTTTTTGGATGAAAAAATGGAAAAATTTGGATTTTTTCTTTTTTGAAGGATATTCAACTTCCTTAATAAAATCTCTGTTTTCCATAACTTTGTTTCTTCGCGTCACCTTAAGGATGTCCTGTGGAGATACAAACTTTTTATTTTTCAAATGGCATTTGTTTTCGAACAAAATATATTCTAATGTCTTTATTATGTGCCCAGTAGACTATTTTCCTTTATACTTAAATTTGTGAATAATTCAAAAACTACTCGATCAAATTTTGATTTCAATACATCAAAATTCACAGAAAAACAACCCGAATATAATTGTGCCGTTAAAAATGAATTATGGAAAATACAGTTTTTACTCGTACAGTGACTTGAACATTGGGGGAGCAAAAAAATTCCAAAATTTCGAATTTTTACGGCCAAAAAGGGGATGATTACGCTTAGTGAATCATCATGTACATACAATATATATATATATATAGGTATAGAACTTATGCCGCGAAAAGACGGGAACGGGTAACGGCGGGCGTGAAAGAAAAATACACACGGCTGCAGCGTGCGATGCGATCCGGCCCGCAGGGTTTTCGTGTTACTTAACGAATATTAATGACGCTCCGATTTTAAAAATCAAGTGAATAGGCGTTCGATTAATAACTATATATATATATATATATATATGTACAGAGAACGGACCACCGCCAAAGGTTATTTTCGTTCGGGGCGCTACACAATGAAACCACTTTATCCCAGCAACTTTTTTTCCCGAGATCACGCCCCCCGTCCCCGTCCCCGTCCCTGTTCGGCGGTCGTCGAGAATAATTGTGCAGCTTCATCCTATTAGGAGGGATGACCACTTTTTTTCTTTTTATTCGTTCTCTTTTTTTTCCGCCTTCGCCATTCCTTTTCCCTTTCGCCTCTCCACCCGACAGTGTTCGGCTTTAGCGAGTTACAAACACTGCACACGGAATCCAATGATAAAAAAAAAAAAAAATAAGAACATACTAAAAACAGAATTTCGTGCGATCGACTCGCCTCTCGGTCTGCGCAGTAACTCGCGAAAACTTAATAAAGAAGTTTTGACCTCCGTCGCGGGTTCGTTCGAGAAAATGTAAACACATCGTGTATGTAATATAGCGCGCGAATCTTTTAAAATTTCTATTCGCCGCGGCGAACAAAACGCACCAAGTGAAACGGTACAAAACGATCAATTCGAACATAATAATATTATACTCGTATTAATTACGTTTCGCGTTAATGTAATGCGTTTTGTGAATATTCTACAAACGTATTTTCACTCGTCGTCGTCCGTGTATCATCGACCGTACACAGTAGTACGTTTATATTGCCTTAATTAGTTATTCTGCATGATCTCACTTGGCATCATTAAATTAAACCGACGGTCGCGATTTAGTTAACGCACACTGAAAATGATTAAATACATTATTATAGCGGGTAGAGTACCGAACGAGAGCTGTGTTTTCGTTGACTAACGTTCTATTTGTAATGAATACACGTAGGTGTGTACTAAGACGATTCCCTAAAATTAATATGTTACTCGTTTATCAATGAAATCGTTATTTTTCCTATCAAACCTACCATTTCTCAACTCTAGATGTCTGACCTCCTCGACAGTATTCACTGAGCGACACTATTTTACTCCAATTTACTCCAACACTTTAATTCCGTTATTTTTCATTGTGCACTTTCCTCCAAATACTTATTTTCTTAAATTACAACCGTTCACACACAAAAAAATACAAAAAGACTATCAAACAATAATATGAGCAATGTAAAGCGACCGACAAGGCAATTTGATAAATTAAAATAATATAAAAATATTGATGGTTTATTATAAAATTATTTTGTTTGATATTTTTGAGTATCTTCATACAATTTATGAAGACTTAAATTATTATTATTTAAAAAGCCGGACATACATCGCACCGTGGGTATTCTTCGCACTTCAGGTGGGACTTGGTGAGTGTTTTTAATTTTAAAGAAACTATTTCTTCGATGAATTTCTTCAATGAAACGATTTTGAGCAGAGCGTCAGACAATTCATGACGATTTTATTAAAAAATTATAAATTGTTTTATTGTTACAAAATTATTTTTACTCAGCCAGTTATATGTTCCGCTGTTAACTGAGAAAAGGAAAAAAAAACATAAGAAAAAAAAAATTACCTGTAATTAATTCAGGTACGGCGTGTACCTATGTTCATAGGGGAGGGGGATAGGGGGCATAACCTCTCTAAAAATGTTTCTAGCCCTTGTTGAAATTTATACCAAATCCTCTCAAAAGCCAGGCAAAACTTTTGTCTAAGGATTCAGAAGGTATTTGTGTTATATTTATAAATATTATGATTGTGAAATATTATCATACCTGTTTATGTTTGAAACCAACATGTGTTTATTATTATACAACAAGTTATAAAATGTATGCGTATTACGTTTAATATAATATATGTAATTAATGTATAATATGTAAATTAAGCGTACAAACACACAAAAATTAGAGAATTGTCAAATAAATAATGATGATATTTTGAAAAAGAATTTTCTTCTAAACATAGGTACATTTTTATCATAAAAAATTTACCTTACAAATAAGTATTATTATTTTTTTAAAATATTCTTGTGTCAGGGCACTTGTAAGTCCTCTTTACTAATAAATCCATGGTGCACGCCACTCTTTCACTCCTGCCACTGACCCGATCGCGATAATATTCGAAATCGTAACTCGGGCTCAAGACCCGCACCGCGGACGGACGTACGCGCATAAATTACCGTATTAACGAGGGGGTGGGGTGGGGGGAGTGGTGGTGGATACGTGTGTGTGTGTACTGTGTAAATAGAATAAATGAGTAAACGCGAAAATCCAAACTGCATAATATTGTTCTTATTAAGCCGAGTGTGTTATGAAAAACCTTATAATATTTACTAAAGGCCGTGAATTAATTCCATATAATATGGTAATGAGTTTGAAATTATTCGTGCCCGTATATTATTCCGAATTCATGACACACGCGTGCACAACGCACGACACACGTTTGACGTTATTCAATTTTCGTTTTGTTTTCCGTTTTTTTTTTTTTTTTTTGCTATCGGATTACAAATAAAATAATAATATATTCTGGAGTTTTAATTCTCGTTACCCCGTACCCCAGGTGTACGGTCCGGTCTCACGCGTTTTTCCACGCATACGTTTCGTTCAAAAACTTTTATATATAATAATATTAATAATAATAATAAAAGTTTACGTTACCCAAAACTGTGGCCAACATATATATATATATATATATATATATATAGATATTTGTTTATACGCTTTAAAAATTGGATTATACGTCGGTGACCAGTCGGATTATAACCGTCCGACCAGAAGAGAACGTTTGCGATGCTGGGGTTATTTTTTTCACCCTATTGTTTGGTTTATATTTGCCTCCGAAACCTATGAATATATTTTAATATTAATATTTGGTTTTTTTTTTCTTTTTCCTCTCTCGCTTTATTCCCGTTTAGGGCGCCCGCGGACAGCTTCAGAGAAATTCCGTTATTTTATAATAATATAATCGCGCGATAATTATTATTCTCGAACAGATGCCCGCGGTTCTCATCGGTTCCAAGCACTATAGATTAGATATTATCGGTGCGCGGTGTTTACTTCGTACTTTATGTTTTATCTTTTATCGCAGTTCAACGATTATCCGTGATTTTCGAACGAGTTTCTATTGTTATCTATATTTCAAACACTATATAATATTACATTAATTTTTTTTTTTTTTTGAAAACTGACTAAATTGGACGCCTAAAAATTCGCTAAAACACGATTAGGTAGTTAAAAGAAAAGAAATCATAACTATTCGAAGAAAAAACAGGCGGAAAAAAGTAAAGTATAGACAAGAAAAGACGGACGTATTGCACCACGTATATTCTTCGCTCATCGGGTCAGATAGTCTTGTTGGGTGTGTAGAATTTTAAAGAAACTATAAATCGAATTGAGAAATTCAAAAACATTGTCTCTTTAAAGTACCAACTAGAGGCAAATCCAGTTTCGAAAAGTTGCTATTCGAGATTTTTGGACAAGTAGATCCATACGAAAAAGTGTATATACAGTTCAGAATCTAATACACATTGATTATAATATTATTTAACAAACCGTTCGATTTTTAGGTTATGTAATCACTTTCAGAAGCTTTAAAATAAACATGAAATTGTTTAAAATCAAAAGCTACTAAATTACAATTTTATTACCTATCTACTTATGTGTAAGAGTATCACAAACAGAAAATCATGGGTGCTGTTCACCAATAAATCATTTGTATTTTCAATTTTCATACAATATACATAAGTTTTAATTTCTGTACACATTCATTGTTCTCTCGCCCTGATCATAGGTACAACTAGACGATGTAATTATTTTTTTTTTTCTAATTATAATTTTGGATTTTTTTTCATATTTTTGACGTAAATGAAATATTTCACGGAAACTTTCTGGGAATATTTTATGAAAATCAATAAATTTCACGAAATTTCATAACCCTTGTTATGGCCCCCTCCCAAAATTAATCCTAGAGTGGCCTGTGTGCGCGCGCGCGTCCAAACTCGATCCGCCGTGTGAATCCAGGGTCGCGAATCAGACAACAATCGGACCGTGATGACCAAAACGCGAGCGGATAATTCCACAAAATCTGTTGATCGCCGTGAGAACGGAGCGCGGCCGTTCGGACGTTTTATGATAATTCATTCAATAATAATAATAATAATATGATTGTAATGTTTATAATGCGCGTAATATATGCGAGCGTGTGTCTGATACAATGCCGGGGACGGATGGACACGATAAAAGTACCGATTTTATTCGCGGAGAGACTGGAGTCGAGCGAATGCCGTAGGTAAAGAGGGACGAAAAAAAAAAAAAAATGTCTCGTATTGTTGGCGATAACGAGTGACGACGGTTCGAGCGAAAACGGACATCGCACACGAGCGTTCCACGAATACGTTTTTATTTTTTCATATCGCGTTTTTTTCCCCTCCGTTTTTATATCCCTCATCATCCCCCTCCCACTCCCTCCATACCGTATCGTAGTCTGTCGCGGAAATATCTGTACGTAATACCAGGGTAGAATTTAGGAATTATTGCCGCCTGGTTGAAAAAAAAAAAATAGCGATTTATAAGATGTAACTTTAATAAAATGTAAATAAACAATTTGAAAGCCACCCCCTTATATTTAGTCACCCGGGGTGACTGCGCCCTGTTGCTCTCGCCCCCCTTTAAACACGGCCCCGTGTAGACATACTAGTAGATAAAAACTTTGAAAATTAAATAAATAAAAAAAAATGAATAAATAATCGAATTTTTAAAATGTTGTAAGTCGAATCTGATAAAAATTTATGTTATTTACGAATATTGTCAATCTTTATTATTTATATTGTCAGAATGACCGTTTACGTGTGTTTAAAGTTAGATTTGGACTACTTGGAATCTAAAATCAAAATAAAAAAAAAAAAAAAGTTTAGATAATTACATGTAAATAACTGCATAATAGACTACTATCATCATTAAATAGACAAATTTAGATTTAATATCTATATGTGTTAATGGCTAAATAAATTGTGAAAATAAAAAGCCGGACATATTTCGCACGACGGGTGGGATTCTCTTGTTGGGTGTATTAAATTTAAAAAAATCATTTCTTCAATAAAACGATTCTGAACGAGAGAAGTTAATAATATAAAAAATAAATGAGAAAAAAAATGTTAGAAAAATGTCCAAAATTTTTTTTTCACATTTTCAAAATTTTCTTACGCCAAAGTCTTTTTTAAATGATTTTCTATCTATGTTTAACGTTTCATATAGTTCTGATAAAAAAATGATGGTTTCCGAGTCGTTTTTGTCAAATTTTTGGGTAGTTT
>JAIPRM010008148.1:0-16248 GCA_025469315.1 Stegophylla sp. TES_Ste_2020
CTTCAGCAAACCGAATAACGCAAGGAAAAAAGATGTCAAAAAAAAAAAAAAAATGTACACATAATATATAAAACAGATTTAGTAAGAAGAAAGAGAGAGAGAGAGAGAGAGAGAGAGTGAGAGAGAGTGAAACCGATCAGCGAGACGATCTCTCCATTGCCGCATCGGTTTGAACACTGACGACGAGACTGCTATGAATTTTATTTTATAATTGAAAGCAATATTGAAAACGATTGTCATTGGTCGAAACTATGTTCATACCTGATTGGCTATTAAGATATTTAATCAAATAAACTATTAAAATATTATATTATACATACCACCTGTCAGTCAATTAACATTAATATTACGATAATTATAATAACAACAATAATTAAAAAGATGCAATAAACCTCTCGACCTTTTGTGTGTTAATAATAGAAATATATAATAAAATACAGGTAATTTATCCGTACTTTCTCCGATGATTTTTTTTCAATCAAACACTTGTAAAATGTTTAATTGTTTGTCCGTAAGAAATTATATTACACCAAAATATTCGCAATGATATTCTCCATCTACTCACCAAATTTAAAAACAATCGGTTGGGCCAATTTTTTTTATATGTACGTTAAAGTGCATAATTTTAGGTAAAATTAACGAATTTAGTCGAAATTCTAACTTCAAACGGGTATAAAAAAAAAAGTTAACTAACGATTTTCGAGATTTTTTCAGGTCAATTAGACATATATGTCAGTGAGATTATATTAAATTTTCAAGTCTTCATATCAAAAATAAAAATTTTATTACATAAAAACTAACAAAAAATGAGAAATTTTCAAAATGCTGTACTTAACTCAAAATTGATCAAATCTTTTTGAAATTTTTATGAAATATTTTCGTGACTATTTTTAGTGGTTGGCGAAAGTTTCAATTTCCTAGCTGCATTATTTTAGAAGTTAAGTCAAAAAGTAATTTTCAGTTTTACGGAAATTTCGACAATTGCGTATTTTGTCGTTTTTCGTCGATTTTTCGACAGTTTTTTCACGTTTTTGAAAAAAGTATTGAGAAATTGGAAAAATGACCTCTCTAGAGTACCATCAAGAGGCGAATCCGGTTCCAAAAAATTACTGATCGAAACTTTAGGACAAGTATTTCCATACGAAAAGTTGTACACAGAAAAAAAAAAACAAAATAAATAAACATCGTTGTATAAAAACACTAGCTTCTTCACTTCGTTCGGAATCTAAAAGGCACTGGTAATATGTAATATTCAAAACACAGATTAAATAATACGCAATATTATTAGTGCTTTAGAATTTAACGATTAAATCCGCACGAAGACGTATACCACACTACACAGTCGCCAGCGTATTCGTACACGATAATACGACGTCTGACGGCTAGAAAAATGATATTCAACAATAAATAAAATAAAACGTTTCACATTCGCATTTCGTGAGTATAACATACGGCTAATTTATAATCGCTTTGGGCCGTTTCGTTAAATATGTACTTACTCAAATAGTCCGACCGAATTTCCCCGTACACATGGCTGCACACGCAAATCTCGAACACATTTAATCGCGCTCGATTTCGTCCAAATTAGCCACAAATTAAATAAAATAATACAATTGCGAATCCGACGGAGAAAATAAACGTCAGTTAGCGTTTATCAAAACATCGGAGCAAAACGAGTAACAGTGTTACTGTGTCGCGGTCCCCGCGAGACCCTCGTTCGCGTGCCGGTCGACTTTTATATGCGCCAAAGAGATTAAACAACTATACAGAACGGTGAACATTTTGGTCGAGGAGGGTTGTATGTTAGAAAATACTTAAGTTCTTTACTTAGAAAGTTTTCGTTTGACTAGTTTAATAATATTATATTGTACAAAAAAAAAAAAAAAAAAAAAAGAATAACGATAATAAGCGTATAAATAATAATATTTTATTATTATTGTGTTTGTATAAATTTATATAATATATCGTCAAGCTAAAAGTTTAAATTTCATACGCAATGCATATTAAAAACACCACGTTGTTTTAATCACTATATTTGAATCTTATAACAACAATATAGTTTCTAAGTGGAGTGAAGAAGCTAGTGGGGTTTTCACAACGATGTTAATTTTATTTAATTTTTTTTTTGTTTTTGTACACGTTTTCGTATAGAAATACTTTTACAAAAGTTTTAAACAGTAACTTTTCTATAGGTCGTAAATTGCATCCAGTTGATGTTTTTTGGAGATCATTTTTGTTAAAGTAATTTTTATTAATTTTACTGTTACTCCAAATCGAATAGGACTAAAAACTTTAAATTTTCACACATTATCAACAATGAGTAGAGTATAATAATACAGACAGCACGATTTTTTCAAAAAAATCACCATGACCATTTTTGAGGTTAATATAGTCTGTTGGAATTAATTAATTAATTTGCAATTATCTTATATTTCGTTAATTTTTATCTAATAATATTTTTGATTCTCGATATAATTAGATAAATATTTAACACAACCTCAATCGCATATATTTATAATTAACCTGAAAAACCTTTAAAATCGAAAGTCAATTGTTGATTTTATAACCGTTCAAATTTAGAGAACTACCGTGTATTAATATGATTTTTTACGCGTGCACAGCGAATAACATTCTAACAGGAGCTTATACGCCCGTGGAGACAATGGGGGATGTTGTTTAATCGGTTTGCAATTTAATTCAATATACTATATGTAATGAACGTTATAATATGTCTAAACATATAAAACTGAAGATGAGAATCGTTTTTCTCGCGAACAAGGCGAATGATCCCTGGAACTACTCGACCAATGGTCATGTGGTTTTTTTTTTTTTTTTTATTTTCAATTATAGAGAACATCGCAGAGACGCAGGTTTATGGCGTTGTTTTATTTCGATGCGTTGCCCCGTTAAGACGAGTTCGGTTTACAACAAAAAGTTTACTCGTTTTTAAGTGTCTCTTTAGATGATGGACAAATTTCGCAACACGCGACAATAACGCACAAATAGTGGACACAACCCGTTCTCGTTTTTATTTAAATGTCGATATTTTATCGTAATGAACTTTTAAACAAGATATTCGAAATTATTATTAGTACTACAACGTTCTAGTAATCACTATTCGGTTTCCCCAGAACTGATCGGCCGATATTAACGCCTCGCCGTCAGTGTAATATAAATAATTTTTTTTTAATAGGCATTTATATATATATATACAACAGGTATTATGTACACCAGGGATTCTCAAAGTTTTATGAACACTGTACCCCTTTTTACAAATATATATTTTGAGTACCCCTTCTTAGTTACTAAACTAAATTATATAGTAAAGAATTTTTACAGATTTACATACATTTTTATTCCATTAAGATTAAGTTATTAAAAAATGATCCAGAAAAAATTTTAAAAACTAATATCGCTTGTTTTCAAAGAAATAAGTGAGAAGGATACTTATAGATTTTAGAGTTTTTTCCTCTATTTTAATTTAAAGGTTTGTTGGCCAGACTCGTACCCCATAAAAAATTTCGAGTACCCCTAAGGGGTACGCGTACCACAGTTTGAGAGTCCCTGATGTACACTACTCCGTCATACATATTATTATTATTATTATTATTATTATGGACTAAAGGTCTGACACCGTGATTTATTCTATTCCGATGACGGAGGATAATATTCCGCGTATAATATGCAATGTCTACTGCACACCGTATATACAGGAAACCGTAGACGTGTGGAATGGAAAGGTCAAGTATGCGGTGGTCGCGGGGTCGGGGTTGGGTGGGCATGCGGGTAATAATATGTAGAACGATCCGCCCCTACGGTCAGTCCATTATTTCTTCGCATTGCGGTCACCTCCGCGGCGGCGGTTATATCCGATATACGTACGCCAATTTTGTATTTTTTTTTTCTCCACGCACGTGACAGTCGATCTCGGGAATACGGTCGGGGGGTATAACGAAAACGCGGATTTAGATGAGCCAAACGTGACTCGGAATATACGTATTTTATTATTGTTTCCAGCGTACAGAGTCATCTGACCGGACGACGTATTTACATAATATATACCGTATCCGAGTTCGACCTCGTCTACACGCTCAAATGCGTTCTAATAATTGGCTGATATGGTTTTAAGACGCATGCGCAGCCAATAGTCGCCGTTTAACCGAAATTCCCCTATGTTACATAACCGCAAGCAGAGGGATATTTTTGATTTCAGGAGCGAGTCGTAGGCATTTGGAAAAAATGCAAGTCACCGCGCGTGCGCTTTGACACAATTATTATCCGTCACTGATAACGACATAGTAACACCTGAGACAGAGTCCATGTATAATCCTATGAGTATAATATATAGAGGCCAATGTCTCAGAAAAGTGTGGCGCAAAGTGTATTATATTTACAGGTTGGCCAGTTAAAGGCAACAAAATACAGCTCGGCATAATTAAAGTAGAAATTGAGAACAATCTACTTAATTAGGTAATAGTAACAGATAATAATTTAATTAAGTAATAAACTATAAACCCTTCAACAATGAACTGTAAAGTTTATAATGATAATTTATGGAACATAGTAACTCATAGAAGATAGAATAAATGTATAAAATAATGTTCAAATGATTCAGTGCGTTTACGGACATTTCTCGACTTCAGTATTTTTTCATATAGGCGTAATAGGTATTGGCCTCTCTATATTATTCTATGGTATAATCATTGCTAATCACGACTGAACTAAAATAACGAGAAATTTGGGAAACCATATCGTCCGATCAGAACACATTTGAGCCTGATGGGACCCGAACTCGGGGACACGGTATGTACGTATTATATATCCGACCGGGCGACCAAAGCCACGTGCTTGATTCCCACACGTTGCAGCTTCCGCGATGTAGTCGTTCGACGATCGTGATATATTATTATTATTCTCACTGGCTCGGATTTCCGGTGACGGGCGCAAACGCGCCGAGACCCACGGGGGTTTTTCGACACGATAATAGCGTACGTCGTATGGTACGGGTGGGACACTGGAACAAGGTTACAAAAAAAAAAAAAAAAACGATTATCTTCAAGACAATTTTTTTTTAATTTGACCGCGATTTTGATTTTCGTTATTTTGTCAACATGCCTCGACATATTGATATCTATCTGCGAAAAATAATATAAACATACGTAAAAATACGAAACCGGTATTTATTTATTAAAAATTTAAGACAATACCGGAGTATAATAAATACCGAATTCCAGTTTTTAAATCAAAATCGAAATAAACAAATATCAATTTCGAAAATCGTAAACAAAACTGTGAAAAAATGAAAATCGGTATTTAAAATAGAAAGAAAAACCAAAAATAAATCGAAACTCGCATTCGAAATTTAAAATGAAATTATTTAAAATTGATTTCAAAAAATTGTAAACAATAACCGCGAAAAACAAAAATCAGTATTCGGAGTGGGAAGCAATTATTAATAATTGAAAACTATAATATTCGAAATTGAAAATAAAATCTAATCAACCGAAAACCGATAGTTAAAATCGAAATTAAAAGTTTTTGTTCTGGTTTTAAGTCCTGGGTTTTGCAGAAAATATCGATTTTTTATGAAACATTGGCATCCGTTTCAAATTTTATTAAAAAAAAAAAATAAGGGTTATAATTAATCCTTAACACGTAAGTACATTATTAAGGTGACTTTTATTGGGACTACGCGACCGACACTCAAAATCAAAATATAAACGCCAACCAGACGTTTTATTTCACATTTATTTTTATTAAACTACGCAATAATCGTACATAGAAATATTTTTGAATTTCGAAGACGTCTAACACACATTAAAATCAAAACATGACTGTTGTAGCTTAAAATATTGATATTTTAATAAATTGATATTTTATCGTCATCCCCAGACCAGTACTGCGTTTTTACTTTAAACATTGTCATTAACAGTCAGTTCCTTCGAACGAAAGAAGTTTTGGCAAACTCAAATTATTATAATATGAAAACATATTCGGTGCCGACCGTGGACCGGATGCGATTGACGAGTTTAAAAGCGACCGTCAATTGATATTTAAATTAAGAAGGCGATTAATTATAACGATGTGACGAGAACGAGTTCGCCTCAGAACGAACGTCACAAAACAGAAGCTATTCCGCTACGATTCCTTAAGATAAATTTTGCAAATGCGATTAGCTCCGTTTTGTATTAAAATAAATGTCATAATTATTATAATTGACTCATCGGTTTTCGAAATAAAATTTTACAACCGTGTCTTTGAAAAGATGAAAGCGAATTTGCATTTCCGTCAAAGCCATATTTTAATAATAATAATATGATAAACGCCGATATCGAGTGCAAATCACGATAAAAATATTGCAGTGAATTAATAAAAACAAATGTAACCGATGTGAAATAAATCAAATCGAGTTGCGCACCGCACACGCGAACCGCGTGCAAGGTAATAAATAATGCAAATCCAGCTACAAAGTAGTTATAGTATGTGAAACGTAACTTTTTGCCAAAAGCGGCCACACCCTAGAATTACGCATATTAACTAGATTCAACTGCGCCGAGGAGCGACCGTACGAGGAAGCTCCATTCAAAATATACGCGCGGGCCAAGAAAATGGACATTTACTAAAATATTTCTAGAAGTGTCACTGTAAGTCGTATGGTTTTGGATTTTTGTCAATTCTTTTAAAATACCGTCCCTTCCGAATTCTCAAACGGAACCCTATACCACAGATGGTACCATTTATTTCAGTAGTAAATGTGTTTATTCTTTTGGTGTTTTAACAATGATGTTTATTTTAGTATTATTATTTTTTTTTTTTCGTATAGAAATGCTTGTCCAAAAGTTTCAATCAATTTTTATTATTAACTTCCTTTGCTCAAAATCATATTATCGAAGAAATTATTTATCATTTATTTAAAACTGAACACACCACCAAGAGTTTCCGACCCGAGAACCGAAAAATACCCATGGTTCCAATTAAAAAAAAAAAAAATAATAATTCTGTACAATACGTTTTTGTATAAAGATGCTTGTACAAAAGTTTCGATAAGACATTTTTTTGAATCAGAATTTTGCTCTAGGTGGTATTTTAAACAGGCAGTTTTTTTTAAATCTACAATAGTTTTTCTAAAATTTGAGAAAAACTACTCAACATTTGAAAATATATTTATTTATTATTTTTTTTTAATCCAAACTATATGAAAATTTAATTATTATGAATAGTCAATAAATGTGGAAAATATTTTGGTAATAAAAAAAATTTCCAACACTTTTTTCTTATCAAAAAATTTTCCCCACTGTTCTCAGTTAATAATGCTGAGACAAAAGAAGCTGACAGCTGACAGATTTAAATTTTTTAATAAAAACGAACATAACATTTTGTGAGTGAAATTGTCATAAATGAACTGGAGCTCCACTCATGATCGTTTTATTGGAAAAAAAATCACACCCACCCAAGAAGTGAGGAATACCCATGGTGTGAAGAAAAAAAAATATAGAACACATATAATAAACAAGTTGCAATCTCATCCAATGAATTTCTGTTTTTTTTTTTTTTTTTTTTTCAATTGTTGGTAGTAGATTTTAAAAATTCAGAAGGTTTGGGAGTTCACAGTTTTAAACTTAAAATCTGAATCGAAACCGCATTTCTGTAGCTCGATAATGGTTTTGCAATAAATTTGTGAAAAAAAAATCATCCACCACTTATTATATATGTAACACAATGTCGGTGACACACGGCTTAATTATTAATAATTGTACAAATAAACGCGTTAAGTACTGTATTTCGGTGTGGTGTGTGTTGCCAACACGAATAACGTTCAACAACAAGACGGGTTTTAATATATCGCGGACTCCTCGATTATACTCCAGTGAACTCGAAAAATATAAATTCTAGTGTTTGTTCGCGATAAAGTTTATGCGTGTTTCGTTTCAATGCGACGGTGAAATTTCGAGTTAATGTATAGATAAAAAAAATAATAATAATAATAATAATAATAAATACGGCAATAACGAATAAAAAATAAAGCCACTTCGTAAATTAAAGGTAGGTGGGATTCGTTATTTATATTATTATTGTAATTATTATTTTTGTAATTATCATAATATACGCGCCTGTTTCGTGAAAGTTTTAGTTTTATTTTAATTAATTAATTAATTAATTACAGAAATGCTCTTAACCACATATATAACTTATAAGAAACGGACACTGGGAAAATAAACTTTTCAATACGAACGTTGTTTACGATATTTTCGCATTATTAAGCGTATTTGTTTTTATACACGTTTGTAATAATAATAATTTTTTATATGTGAATTTCGATTTATTAGAATTTCAATTCTAACGAGCAATTTTCGTTATACTATAATATAGGTATTTCATATTTATATAACTACAAAGCGAGTGTAAGACGCATAGGTATATTTAAGTATGAACCTAAGAGACTATTTGGTCTCTCTATGATTTCCGTCTGAAAAAAAATTGTATCATAACAGAAAAAAAAAGTTAAAGATAACAAATTTTTTATGGTAACTTGAACCTTAAAAAAAAAAAAAAAAAACAATTTTATGTATTTTTACCGTAAAAAAAGGCAAAAAAAGTATAAGCAATGGATCGACCTGTTTGTTAAAAGTCGGACATACTTTATTCGCATCATGAGTATTTTTTGTTCCTTGGGTGGGATGCTTTTGGTGAGTGCATTGCATTTTAAAGAAATAATAAATCATTTTTTTAATAAGAGGATTCTGAGCAAAGCTTCCAACATTGTTCACAGTGACTTGTTGATCATTGTTGGAATAGTTTTGTAAAATTTTGTGATACATGTAATGCTAACTTCATGTACTTCAATTTTATTTAAAAATATTAAGTTTGTTATAATTTATTTTAATAAGAAATGATTTTTTTTTTTTTTGAAGAGGAGACGCAGTTCTTCGGTGATCCCCTCTACTTAAACCTCTGCCTATACTTTTGTAAAATAATAGTTGTAAACCGGACTCTGCAATTTCTCAACATGAATTATAGCTTATAAGAGACGAGTGACCTTTTGTTCGGTAATTTAAATTTATATTTATGTTAATTTATCGTGGGCAAAGAAAAAAGTAAACTGTTATAACTATTATTATCGGGGGCGTGTCAAGGATTTCGTTTCGGGGGTGGTTTTAACTTTTGAAACTAGTATAGGTACCCAAATTTTAATATTATCATAAAATAATAACTATGTATTAATGATATATTATCCGCGACCTTATTATTATGATTTAAAACAACCGACATTTATACATTTTAATTTAAAAATCAATTTCACATATACATAAATATCTTTTAAAATTTAAATGCAAAACCCGATAATGTATGATATATAGTTTAATAGTAAGATATTAAGATTATTAGAATTTATTTTCGCATGGAATTTTATTTTTAGTTTTTACACACATACAAGTTCAGTAGTATCTTATAATAAATTGAATAAATTGCCTGAGAAATATTTTTTTTCAATCCCACTGTATAGTGATTTGTTTTTTAAACAATAATGTGTTCATTATTATTATTTATATAAACTTAAATTTAATGGCCTTTTGATTTTACTCGAATCGATGTTTTGACCATTTATAGGCACTTCTATCATATATCGAACATTTTAATTTTAAATGTCTCAAAAACCTAATATCGATAATCAAAATTGAAATGAAAATCAGAAAAACCAAAAAATTGATCAATTATGAAGTAGAAATAGGTAAAGACCAGTATCGAAACGAGAAATTGGATTTGAAATCGGAAAATTTTATTTTGATTTCAAGCCCTGGCCGTAATTTATTTTATGGTCTTTTATTTCGAAAATTTTTTCGACCAATTTGTTTTCCAAAACGTAAACATTTTTTCAAATATATATTTACGCGTTATCAGGTATAAAATTGTGGAGGTGTCCTCCATACGTAACAAGCGTATTTTCCCTTTGTAAATAGATCAGGAAGGCGAGCAAAAAAAAAAAAAATAAATAAATAAACGAGTCAATTTGAGGACGGTACAAACCCCTAAAATAATTACCCCCTCCTCACAGTTGAGTCTGACTGTTTTTTACCAAATTTTTAAGAACTACGTTCGGCGTAGTATCTCATTTTCACGGAAATCGAATAACAACGTGTTAGAAATTAAAAATAGAAACCGCAGCTTCGCGCAAAACCGTTTGTGAATATTATTAATTAGGAAATTCGACAAAAAAAAAGATGAAATATTGCGTCGGTCTGTAAAAATATAGATCCCGGGTTCGCGTGAAAAATAATGACAAATGATTTCGTTCGAACAACGTCACTATTCGCTTATATGGCCATTTTTCCATTTTTAGTTTTTCGCCGTTTTCTCGCGTAACTTTTGGGAGTTTTACGATATCGACGTCATGTAATTAGTGTTCGCGATTTTCCAATATTGATTGATAGGAAAACGCAAAAGTTTTTCGAGCTTTTTATCATCCCCCCCCCCAAAAAAAAAAAAGAGTTTTCCGATCGTAAAACTCGTTTCATACACAATAAACCCGCAACACCACCACTCTCTGCGCTTCGGAACAGGATCAAAAACAACTCTGAAATATATTATATAAAAAAAAAAAAAAAAAAAAAAAATGTTATTATTTTTTCGTTCAATCGTAAATGAGGCGCGCACGCCGTTGTTGACCGACTGTAAATTTCAAAAATACGTTTAGTCACGCAGTACCGTGATACATTCAGGGGAATGTGCAAAAAAAAATATATTATTCCAACGTTCGTGCACGAATCGAAATAAACGTACACCCCCCGCGCGCGTTTAATACAATATTTATTTGCAAATAATTTCGTATTGTGTACACAGATTGCAGGTGCAGTATAACACGACTTGTAGTACATATTATATATAATACGGATAGAATAAAAGCAAACGTAAGGGATTGTAAAAATAATGTTTACAACCCTCCGATAAGTCGACGATTCGTGGTGGTGCAGGAAGAGTTGTTCATATACTTGATCGAGAGTTAACAATTTATTATTATTATTATTATTATTATTATTATTTTATTCGTACGTGTGATACAATTAATATTTCTGAAAAGCAGGACATACTTCACACCGTGGGTATTCTTTTCACTATTCGGGTGGTACTTGGCGTGTGTGTTAAATTTAAAAGAAACCATAAAACGTAATAATTTATATAAAATAAATAAATCGAGATAATATTATTTTACTAAAAAATTATTAAGTTTATTTCTTTAACAATAAAAAAAAAAAATAAATATTTTGGTTAAAAATAAATGTACTCGTTTAAAAAAATTAAAAAAAACAACGATTTTACATTTGTTGACAATTTCGGAGTTTTGGGTAATTATATTAATTTTTCTAGGACAATTAGTGACCTTTTGAGGCAAATTTTAAATTTTATTTTAAGATTTTAACGCGATTACTAGTCATCACATGACGCTTAATAAATTATTTAATTTTTTTTTCTATTTTATCAGTTAATTGTTTATTTATTATAAATAATGTTTATTTCATTTTTTATTTTTATGAAAACATTTTTTCCTACAGAAATACTTTTTGAAAAGTTTCATCCAGTAATTCTTTCGAATCGGGAACGGCTCCCGATGATACTTTAATGAGATCATTATTCAAAATTTTGAAGTTGGTTTCCAAAAACAACGTAATTTGTATTCTTGAAATTATGAGATAAAAATTTAGCACAACCTTACTCATATAAAAATATATATATATATATAGTATATACAATATTATACAATATAATATGTCTAACAAACTTAAAAAAAATCTCAAAAATCGTAATATAACAATTTTTTTTTTTATAATCGTATAAAAAAGATAGTATGAAATTGGTCATTTTTACGTCAAATTTCAATTTTTTTTTTTAATCAAAACCTTATAAAAAAATCTTACTTAATCAGTTAATCTGGAAATTTTTTTTTCAACAATATAGTTCAATGACTAATTTTGTACGAGCGATTGAAATTAGAATTACGGTTGAAATAACGATTAATGCAAATAATTGCGATTTCTTTTCGTTATAATTTCGTAATATATGCAAAATATTCGTTATTTTCGATATTTTAATCGATATTTTAAGATCAAAATAAAATTTAGAAGCATCTGAAGCACTGATAGTAATTAATATTTTCTGTAAACCTAGTTCAGTGTATTCACGGGGAACGCTAGTTCATTCGCTATGTCTATATTTATAAAATGCAATCAAAATACTTTTTTCAATGCAAAGCTTTGATGTTATATTTACTTTTACTTAATGTAACATGTATAATGTATATGTCCCAGAAGTCCTGTGCCACCCTTAATAACCGGGTGGTATTACAATATTTATGAGTGTGTGTGTGTTTTTTTTTTTTTTTTTTTTAGATGGAGATTAATCCTTGCACAAAATTATAATTTGACAAAATGTAATAATTAAAAAACAGTATTTTCTCAGTAACCATTTTTGAAAAATTCCAAAAAAGCTATTTTACTGCATAATGCGTATAAAAATCTAATGCAAAATCTACGTTCATACACTTTTCTAATCAAATTTTGGCTCTAGATGTTACTTTATACTTGGTATTTTTCGAAATTTGCAGGATACCAAAGAATTGAAACTTGTCACTTTGGTTGTTGGATATTGTTGGGTCCACTGTAGCCATGGTAATCATGGTTACATGGTAACATAGTAATTATTGTTACGTGGTTATTGTATAACAACTGAATCTCTGCTTAGAATTGTTTTATTGAAGAAACGATTTATCGTTTCTTTGAAATTCAATATTCCCACCAAGAATATCCTATTCTGAAAGCGAAGTATATCCATGGTGCAAAATATGTTCGGTTTTTTTTTTTTTTTTTTAATTTCTTTGTGTTATAAAATTATAATTGTTGTAAGGATTAAACTCTAAAACATTACATTCAAAAATATTGATATGCCACTGATATATATATATAATATTATATAAGATCATTAGACATATATGAGAGTATGAGAGTGACGTTATACTATATTTTTAGCTTATAAGCTAACGATATCAAGCATTCAAAATCTTGTTGGCAAAAATTTACAAAAAACAAGATGCGTTGGATACAAAGCGCTTTATTTGAATTTCGCGCGACGTGACCGGAGCGTCCCGTGTCGCAACGTTTGCCAGTCTGGAGCGTCTTAGAATTCTAATCTATGGTCTGGAGCGTGCCCTGAATTCGAGCTTTATACCTACGAAGTGGGGACGGTCTCGTCGCAGTCGAGCCTCCATAAGTGTACCCGCCGCCGCGGCTTTGTCCGGTTTTCGTTGTTCAGCCATCTTGGCCATTTGTCGCGCGGCCGCTCGCTGTTACTCGTTCGCGTACCGGTCGTCGCCGTTAATGCAGTCATTCTTTTGTCGTTTTCATCAACTCGGCAAGTCTCAATGTCGCCTGCCCGTTCAACGCCAGCTGCTATTATCAGCCGTCTCGTATCAGGTTAATACACACGGTTTATTATTTATAGTTTTGTGTTTAGGTACTTCTCGCGACATGCGACGATTTTGTTGTAATTGAGTTAGTTTGTCGATCGTATTGTGGTCGCGCTCTATTATTCTACTAACTTCTAGGTTAAGTACCGTTCATGCAGAACACACAATAAATTGTTTCACATCATTTTTATGTACCTCAAAATTATTGTTATTATTCGTTACTTCACACTCATCAATCTCGCCTTAACTCTACAGATTTGAACCTACTTAATTATAATATACAGTCCACTCTCTCCCTCCTACAGGGTTATCGACAGAATAGTAAGCAAGTAATCGCACACGACGGGTTATTGCGTTGGCCACCGTCCGTGCGCGCACACAAGGTATTTTTAAATTCGGTATTTATTTCAAAAGTTGTCAAACTTTTTGAACATTTATTACGTCTGTATTCTGTGTAATACTGTATTGTCGATATTGGATTAAACTTTCAAATTTGTTGGCTTATTACTTTTGGAATGACAATTAAATTACTGAAATTGATTTCACGAAAATCTCGTTTATAGCGTATTTTGCCGTTTTTAGAGTAAATTGTTCGGTAGATTTTTCTTGTACCTAATTGGAAAAAGTATTGAATATTTTGAAAAATATTTTCTTTAACGTACCGCCGGTTACTCCAAACGTTATCCGTTTAAAAGCTTCATTTATACACGCGCGAGAGTATGGCCACGAGTCGGCTTCACTACACTGCGATATATAATATAGTGATTATGTGAAAACTAACATCTAATCATATTTTGGGAGGAAAAAAAAGGCTATCTTGCAATGACTTCTTATTACACTCTTTAATTCTTATTTACTTTATATTATATGTAAGTGTAAACCCGCGATATAATATAGGTACCTAACCTAACCTATAGAATGAAGAAAGTTATTTTCGATTACATACATTTGTTGCGAACTCTCTCACACACAGACACACACTACACAGTGTGCAACGTATAATACAATTCGTTTCATTTAAAACAATAAGAATTAATTTGATTTCCGAGTCGTCTGGCAAATCTTTGCGCAAACACCGAAGGACGCGCTCGCGGATTACTACAACGTATACCGCACAGGGCGGCCTCGGGTCAGAACCGTTATTATTAAAAATTGAAATACGAGGCACCCGCGTCCGGACCGCGTATATTTTAGACCCAGAAAATCGTACCGTCGTCGGGCACGCGGCGGGGCACGTACGGGAAAAATGACGTTCAAACGACGATCGTAAAGCACTTAACGTAATGACGTGTACTTTCTATGATATTGTTTCGATTTCGAACGGTCCGACGACACGACGACGTTAAAATACAACGTCCCGCGTGTGTTGAAAACATTAAGACTTATTAATCGCCGTGCAATTCGATTACTTTTTCACATAGTACGTATATTTTGATGGAGACGGAGGCGAAATTAAAATTTACAAAATTAACGGTTTAACGTCATAAAAATAGTTATGTGTCAGGCATTTCTCATTTACCTACCTCATAATAATTATTCCAATATCATTGACCTAGGGCATCACCCTTTTTGGCAAAAATGTACCTTTCCCTTTTCGGCCAATAAATGTTTGGTTAAAATGTAGTGTCCAATATTTTAGGAACCACTTTTAATAATTGTTTAGCTATTTTGGCGATAATCGACTTGCTATGCAACTTGAGAACGTTTCGTTTACCTAAAAATGATAAACCTAACATCACTCCTATAAAGATTTACGTGAGATACTGTGGAAAATTATTAGAAGTGGTTCCAAAAATGTTATGTAATAAATTTTAACGAAAAATGTACTAGTCTAATAGGGAGAGAGGCCGAAAAGGATACTGGCCGAAAGAGAATGATTATTTTGGACGAAAAGTGTTTCACCAACTGACCTACTCGACCTTCCTACTCTTGCCGAACGAAAAGGAACATTACATTTGAAATTTATTCGCGGTCTAATGACTAATTGAATTGATTCTCCTCTTCTTTGCTATCCCGAATAAATTTTAAAGTCCCTTCACATACATCCCGTTTTTATAAGACTTTCCACGCTCCTAGTGAAAACACAAATTACTTACAAAATAAACCCATTAAACGTATTATGTCACTCGCCAATGAACACCCTTCATTTAATGATGATTTATTTTCACTTGTTATTGTATTTTTTTATTGTACCTATTATAAATGTAAAATGTTTTTGAACGTCCTACTCTAATTAAGTCGTATTGTTACTTAGGTAATACTAAAAGGGAAACCTGTAAACTTTAATAATAATGCAAATAATTAGTTTTTAATACAGTTAATTAATCGTAAATGTAAAATGTAAATGTAAATGTAAATCAAGTTGTAATAATCTGTATGGTCATGTATAATTGTAAATACTTTTAGGTAATGGTTCTGTTTGCAGGTACGGAGAAGACGAGGATGCGATACAAATACCCCGACGATTCATATGCCAAGGTCCGTTGGTCGACTTCGTGTTCCCAGTGACGATGGATTCGCACAACTTCCGGGACTACGCGGGTAAGGTAATCCTGTGTCCCACCAATGAGGGGTAATATAAATTGTCTGATTTACCTCCTATGTGCATAGCAGAGGTTTGTCACACTATTAGTTTGTATGAAATATGCACATTGGAGGTAAATCAGCTGTTTTATAATACGATTGAAAATACAATACAATATACTTTATAGTTATTAATTGTTAATAAATTCTAAAATATTATGTTTGTTTCTTCTTTACTTGTTATATTTTTACATTCCTATATCATATTT
>JAIPRM010008149.1:0-16247 GCA_025469315.1 Stegophylla sp. TES_Ste_2020
ATTTAATTTTAAAGAAACGATAAATCATTTCTTCAATAAAACGATTCTGAACGAGGAAAGTTAATAACATAAAAAATAAATGAGAAAAAAATGTTGGAAAAATGTCCAAAATTTTTTTTCACATTTTCAAAATTTTCTTGCGCCAAAATCATTCTTATATGATTTTCTATCTATGTTTAAATTTTCATTTTCTAAATTCGGATCGAAAAATGATGGTTTCCGAGTCGTTTTTGTCAAATTTTAGGTAGTTTTTTCCAAAAAAAAAAAATTGTAGAATTGAAAAATTCAAAAAATGACCTGTTTAAAGTACAATCTAGAGGCAAATCCGGTTTCAAAAAGTTATTGATCGAAACTTTTGGACAAGTATTTCTATACAAAAAGTTGTACACAAAAAAAAAGTAAAAAAAAAAATAAATAAAAATAATCATCATTGTAAAAACACTTGGTTCAGAATCTAAAATATAGACAAGAAAATTTACATTTAAAAATTTGGGTTTATATTGGTGTTCCTTATTAATCTTAGTGGTTCAGTAGCAACGTAATAAGTGGTGGCGTGTGAGACGTTATATTAAATTAGCTATACAATTTTATAATAAAACTAGAACACTACAATTTTTAGTTTACCTCCCCCTCCCTCAAAATAATTTTCTAGTTACGGCCATCATTACAGCGATGAAAACCATTGAAATAATAGGTATTTAACATAATAACCGAAAAAATTGAATTTAAAAAATCATATAATTAGATAAATATTGAACCGAGCGAATTTTAATTCACATTATCGCACTCAGCATCGAAAAATACATACGATGACTATAAAAAATGAACAACCTTTTAAGTGTTCGTAAACTAGAAACATATCATAATATTTGTTCGTACTTTTTCCGATTTTTTTTCAATCAAACACTTGTAAAATGTTTTATTATTTTGTCCGTAAATAATTTTATTGTACCAAAATATTTACAATGAAATTCTCTATTGTGTGCCAAGTTTCAAAAAGATCAATTGAACTAATTTTCTTTTATGTATGTCAAAGTGTGTAATTTTAGGTAAAACTAACAAATTTTGTCAAAATTCTCAATTCAAATGATTATAAAGAAAAAATTTGCCTTTCGATTTTCGAGATTTTTATAGGTCAATTAGATAAATATATATATATATGAGTGAGATTATATTATTAAATTTTCAAGTCTTAATATCAAGAATTAAAAATTTTATTACGTAAATACTATCAAAAATCGAGAAATTTCTAAAATTTTCAAAATGCTGTACTTAACTTAAAATTTATCAAATGTTTTTGAAATTAATATGGGGATTTTTAGTAACTATTTTTAGTAGTTGGTGAACGTTTCAAGTTTCTATTTTCATTATTTTTTTGAAGTTATATTAAAAAACAATTTTGAATTTTACGAAAATTCCGGTGATAGTATATTTTGCCATTTATCGTTAGATTTTTAATAAATTTTTCTCATTTTTGGAAAAAATAGTAAGATATTTTAAAAATGAAGTCTCAAAAGTATCATTTGGGTGTGATTTCGGATTTTTAAAGTTACTGATAAGTTACTTAGACAAGTATTTCCATACGAAAAAGTGTTATCAGAGAGAGAGAGAGAGAAAAAATAATAATATACATTATTGTCATAAGCTTTTTCGCTCCGCTCAAAATCTTATTAGTATATTTACCAATACCAATTATTTGTTGACTAAAAGTATTAAACAAATTTTGAAAATACCTATAATGTTTTCCAACCATTTATTTTTGGTATTGGTTTCTACAATGGTTATTGATACTTAAACTCTTTTAGTTTTGGTGAAAACTAATTTTTATGAACTTTTGGGTTCGGTTATAGGTGCAGTAGTAGAAAATGAAAAAACTCGATTTTAAACGATTTTTCCCGAATTCATAAAAAAAATGAACATTCCACAATATATAAACGCCTGCATTCATAATATAATAGCATGACATTTTTTCGACGATATAGCAAAATCACTTACCTGTTGTCTAAGTTCTGATTCCAAAATCGCTGTTGAGCCCCATTCGGCCAGATTTCTGAGACCGTCAGTGGCCCATTGGCCTTCTTCCCAAAATGAATAATTCTTGTGGTGCGTAGCTCCGATGATGTCGCTAAAGTGCGTAAGCCACAGCGCCGTCGGAAAGTCTTTCGGATGAGTTTTTGGTGACCAAAGCCCTTCGAATTGCATCTAATAATTCAATCGCATTAAAAAAACATTTATACGAGTGTACAAAAGTAAAAAAAGAAAACACGAAATTCACAAAGTAAAATTATCACTAAATAAGGTCAACGACAAGCAATTTTTGGGTTCACCCGTATAGAGTTTAAAGCGAGTACCTCGTAGACGGCTTCGTCGCAAGCACAACAACTTTCGGTCTCGGCCGGTTGGTTTTTGAGGGTTATCGTTTCGAAGGACACTTCGCACAATTCTTTCAACAGTTCAATCTGTTGACTCTGACCGTTGCCGTTTTCGTAAGTCAGCAGAGCCCTAAAATCACGTAGGATTCATTAAATTCATTCAGATTTTACGAAACAGCGAATAGTTTACCACTAACGTTTAGTTTAATTATTACAATCGTACATAGGCGTAACTTAGAGGGGATGAAAGGAGGTAACTTCCCCCACAACGAAAAATGAATGTGGGAATTGCTTTCACAATTTTACTAGCCTATATTATGTGCCTTAAAAATTAAATGTAAATAAACATTTTGTATTCGAGACTTTATACTTATTATCTTTTAGGTCTGCTTTATATTCAAAATATTTTTAATCACTTATAATTGTACATAATATAATAATTTATCTTGTATGTAATAATTTAAGTTCATTGCATTATATAATAGATATTGAATTTAAGTTGTTTTTAATCAGTTATCTGTTCTATTATTATTATTTTAATCTTTTTACTAATTGCTTTTTTATTATAATACATGAATATTGCTTATAGATTTTTTTACGATATATTAATTTTAAAAAATCCTTATATAAGTACCTAATTTCTTTCTAATTTGTATACACACGAATTTATTATGGTAGCTCTTAGATTCTGAACGAAGTGAAGAAGCTAGTGCTTTTACAATGATGTTGATTAATTAATTTTTTTTCCTGTATACACTTTTTCGTATAGATATACTTGCCCAAAAGTCTCGATCAGTAACTTTTTGAAACCGGATTTGCCTGTAGTAGGTATTTTAAAAAGGCCATTCTTCAATTTTTATTTGGAAAAAACTACTCAACATTTGACAAAAATGACTAGGAAACCATAATTTTTTGATCTAAACTTTATGAAACTTTAAACATAGACAAACAGTAATATGAGAAACATTTTGGCGCAAAAAAATTTTGAAAATGTGAAAAAAATTTGGACATTTTTCTAACACTTTTTTTTCCTTTATTTATTAGATACAAAAAAGTAAAGTAAAGAAAAGAAAGCCGGGCATACTTAGCACTACGGATATTTTTCGTTCTTCGGGTCAGATACCCTTACTGAGTGTATTGAAAATGACGGCTTTTATTATTCTTTATATTATTAACTTCCTTCGTTCAGAATCATCTTATTGAAGAAATGATTTATTGTTTCTTTAAAATTCTATGCACCCACCAAGAGTTTCTGACCCGAGGAGCGGAGAATCTCCATGGTACAAAGTATGTCCGGCTTTCTTGTTTATACTTTACTTTTTTATAAATACGTTTTATAGTTCAAGTTCAGACAAAAATATAGCTGATTGTATTTAAATAAATTGAGTTATTGTGTTATTATTAATTTAATTTTGTTTTTATTGTCATTGTGATACTGTATTATTTTACAAATATTTACTCATATCGGTGCAAACATTTTTACATTATATATGTTCAGCATATTTACTACATTTTTAGTTCATATGATTTCGGTCTCTACTAATAAATAATTAGTACACTATAGACTTTCTAAATGAGATTTTATCTTGTATTATTGCATAGAAAAGTATTTCACAAATATCACGATGAAATTGATTAATACATTTGAAATAGTCAAAATAAAAACACTTAATTTATAATGTATTTCTTCATAAACACAAATAAGGTTGTAAATTTAATGCAGTAAAATTTCAAAAATGTACTTCTCATAGAAAATTTAAATTTTTTAAATCCAATAAGTTGTCGTTTTATTAGTAAAAAATATGAGTATTTTAATGTATATTATGTTCGTATTCATTTTACATAGATAAAGATTTTTAAATGTATTTGAGTAATGTGTGAAAGTAAATTGTAAACACGTTGATTCAATTTTAATTGATTTGACTCTGATCTGTAGTTTTACTCTGTCAATTGTCTAATCGAGTTGAGTCCAACACAAAGGAAAAAAGTCGAATGAAATTATTTCAACTTAATTTATGATACATTTTAGATCTATAGTAGTTTTTTTTTTTTTACCTTGCCTATCAAAACATTCTACAAATTTATCGAATTATATAGACCCAATAAAATTAAGTTAAATGTAAATTGTTATTTAATTATAATTTAATCTATAGCAATGTAAAAAAGTTGAATACGCTTCACACCATAAGTATTCTTCGCTCCTCCAGTGGGATAGTCTTGGTGGATGTGTTGAATTTTAAAATAAATCATTCCTTTTACAAAATGATTCTGAGTGAAGTTTCAGTTAATTATATACAGCAATAATTGTCAGTTTTATAATATTAAATAGTATAGTGAGAGTATACTGATATTTAACAATTGTTACATATTTATATTTTATTCAGAATTCGTCTCTGATAAGGTGTTGATAATATTTTCATAATTTATAAAATATAACTTTTTTAATAACAGAATAATCTGTGTCCATTTCATTATTTATAAAAATGATTGAATTTGCGTTGTTTTGAAGTTTAAAGCTCTCATGATTAAAGATTGGCACAACTGATCTCAACAAAAACGTAATTGTAAATTGACTTATATATGAATAAACTCGTGCACAATTATCCACCCAAAAAACAATAAATTGTATATGTTACGTAATAATTAGGAAGAAAAATCTGCCATTATTTGGATCAACCGTTTTTTGAGCTGTAATTATAAAAAGTGTCTACTTGATACCTCGGGGTGTTCATCGCACCTTGGGTGGGATACCTACTATTGACGGGTGTGTTGAATTTTAAAGAAACAATAAGTCATTTCTTCAATAAAACGATTCTGTTCATAGTTTATCGTGACACCTATGGTCAGTCGTGGTTGAAAAAAGTACAAAAAATTCAGTTTACAGGGTACGATTCAAACCAGGTACCGTCGCATTTTAATATTGACGTCTTGTCCACTGCGCTCCAATAACAGCATTGAAAAACGTTGAAATATTAGGTATTTAATATAATTAACGAAAATATTGAACTTTTAAAATAGAATAAAATAATTAGAAAACTATTGAAGCACGTGGATTTTAATTCACACCATCGTATTGAGCGTCAAAAAGTACATGAGATGTCAAAAAAGCCTGTCAATCTTTTGAGTGTAATTAGAAATTTATATAATAATAATTTTTCCGTACTTTCTCCATTTTTTTTTTTCAATCAAACCCTTGTAAAATTTTTAATGTTTTTTCCGTAAGAAATTTTATTGTACCAACATATTTGCGATGAAATGCTCTATCTGGATACTAAGTTTCAAAAAAATCGGTAGAAACCAATTTTCAATTAAGTAAGTACGTTAAAGTGTGTAATTTTAGGAAAAACTAACAAAGTTCGTCAAAATTCTAACTTCAAACGGTTATAGAGAAAAAAGTCAACTTACGATTTTTAAGATTTTTTCAGGTTAATTAGACATAATATGTGTCAGTGAGATCATATCAAATTTTCAAGTCTTTATATCAAGAATCAAAAATTGTATTACACAAAAACTAACAAAAAAAGATACATTTTCAAAATACTGTGCTTAACTCAAAATCTATCAAATTTTATCTTAAGAAAGCTATAGATTTTAATCGGCTAAAAAAAATTCACTTTTCCATACACTCACAGACATTTATCATTCGTATGATAAACAACATAAAATACTTTTCCAGTACTGTACTTTTTGGGGTTTATGAATTATTATCATACCTTTCCCTGATAAAATCCCCATGGACGCTCATGAACACCTATAGTATTCCTTCACTCCTCACACAATATCTAAATGCAATTTGAGCCTAAGATTTTATGTTGAAAATTTTGTTGTAGACTTGCCTGATGTACACGCAACCGCTTCCGGTTTTCGGAGCCAACCACATAAACCGCGACCGGCGCGTCTTGGTGCCCGGTTTGGATAGAACGACGGTGTTGATGCACTCTGAGTGGAATGTCACGCCTTCGTCCGAGGACAGCAGTTGAAGCGATCCCGACCGGTCCGGAGACGTAGGATCGCCGTCACAATCGCCGCTGCAATCACGTTCTGCCGTCACCGCAAGAGAACGATACTCAAAATTGTCACCGCCGTCAATCGTCACTGCGTGCACAAACATTACACACACCGTTTTTATTATTTTTATTATTATTATCATTAGACGGCAGTAAAAAAATTAGTTTATTAAAACAATTGTTATTTTTTTTTAAATAAAAATTGTATATTTTCATTAGGGTTTTAATTTATTGTACATGAAAAAAAAAAAAAATGTAATAATTTATGCATCCGTAATGAGCAGGGTTCAGATAATTATAATAATAATAAGTAGGAGTCGGATATTAACACACTGAAAACCCTAAAAAAATGTTTTAATAAAATACTATTTGATCTAAAAAAACTTCTATTATTCTAGGGATAAGAAACGTTTTTAAAAAACGGAAAATATGGAAAAAATAATCATAACGTTAAACCCAACAAAAACATAAACGTTATTTTTAAAAAACGATATCAAAATTAAAATCAGTAAATGATTTAATTTAAATAACGAAATCAAAATAAAAAAACATAAACGAAAAAAACCTATTGACTACAAAGTAAACGAAAAAATATTCAATTAAAAAATTGTAATCAAAATAAATCCATACATTATTTATAGAAAATTTAACTATTACTTTATTATTACTATTTTTTAATTGTATACATTTTACAAGATTATAGCGATTATTTAATCGTATTGTTTAATTTAAATTAATAAACTATCCTTCGTTTATTATTTGTTTTAATGGTACACTGCTAGAGAATTTCCCTGTGTATTATATCACACACACACACACACACACACACACATGTATATACACATTTTATTATTAGAATATTATTTACAATATTATGAAATATAAATATATCCACGAAACAATGAAAATCAAAAATATATATTAAATTTAAACGTCTTGTGCAATCCCTATAAACAATATTATTATCTAGGTTATCAGTGTTTTTACTCATAATAGCACATATTATACCCACGTGTCAGTGTATATTTATTTGTGTTTATTATAATAATATTTGCTATCTACTGTGAATTTTTTTAATTCAAAGTAGTTGTCAGATTCTGAAGTCAAGACATTAATATAATGTAAATAAACATATATAAAATGCAAATATTGTTTCTTTTGACTGTTTTAAGAATAAAATTATAAAATTTACTGAAATATCTACTAAATAAATAATAAATTGTTTAATATAATATAAACTATTAATAAATAAGGTATAATTTAATAAGGTATATTATATTACTTTTAATTAAGTACTTAACTTCAAAGTTACTTTCTACTAGGTATAACTTTTTTTCTCCTAAATACTGAACAAAAAACTTAAATTTATAAATTGATGCATATAAAAATGACTTGGTAATTATATACATATATTATTGTATACCTACACAAAATTCTATTCAAAATATTGTAGATACCTACAAAATTTCAATCACAAAAAATATGAATGTTTAAGTCATAAACTATTTTAAAAATTGTGGAAAATGGGTGCAAAGAGGCGTTACATTTATTTTGCCCCCCCTCCCCCGGAGTCTTCAACACCAAATCCGCTGTTACATACTAGGCAACTAGGCTACTAGCAAACAGCTAGTAGCTGTAACAACTAACTGTTAAAGAAGATTTTAAAAAGATTTTAATATAATATTACGATACTAACTGTGGTATTTTGGATACAAAAAATAATAAAAAATATATCTCTAATAAAGTATTATTAGACAAATAACTTGTCAAAGATAAATTCTATTAAATATTATGATTTAACTGGTTTGTTATAAAAATTAATATCAGCATTTTAAACTATAGACATCTGTTTAAAATCATTCTATGACACAAAATTTGTAATTATTTTGTTTTTATAAAATCATAATTAAATACAGCGTTGATATTAATAAGTTAAAATGGTATAGATTATTTATCAAATTAAAGACACCTATGTGTTTCGTGAAACGTGTAGATCGTGTGAAAGGCTTTGTCTTTATGGTTAATTAAGCAAACGACTGTAAAACCGAATCGGAAAAAACTTGCTTTGGAATTGAAACCTTAGATAAATAATGAAACCTAAAGCTTTTAAGAACTTTTGGTTAAAACTTTAAACATCCCAAACTACTACCCAAACTCTGCTACACAAAAAAAAAGTTTAGTTCTTATTTGTTTATTAATATTATAAATTTTATACATAGGTATCCATTAAAAAGTAACTTATGATTATTAAAAGGAAAGAAATAAATGGATACATCCATAGATGTCATGTATTTGTTTTGATTTGTTTTGATTTGTTCTATATTTTATTTGAAGAAATATTTTCTAAAATGTCTCTTAAAATTAAGAATAAAGTGATGCAATCATAGTTTTGAAGTATAGTCAATACTGATATGCAATAGTTAAACATTTGTATTTATTTTATTGCTTTAAAATGTTCATAAACAACTTAAAATTATTACAATAATTAAAACTTATTTCCTCTACAACTTTTATTTTTCACATTCTAACCGCGATAGAAATCAGTTTTAGAAAATTTTTAACTAATTAAGAAAAAAAGTAAAGTAAAGTACTGAATCATTTCTTGAATAAGACGATTCTGAATGAAAGAAGTAAATAATAAAAAGATCAATAATGGTCATCATTTTCAACACACCAAGAGTATCTGACCCGAAGAGAGAGAATATCCGTGGTGCAAAGTATGTCCTGCTTTCTTGTCTTTACTTTACTTTACTTTGCTTTGATTTACTTTGCTTTACTTTGCTGTTTTTATCTAATAAAGAAAGAAATTTTTTTACGCCAAAATCTTTCTTATATTATTGTGTATCTATGTATCTATCTATGTTTAAATTTTCATAATGTTCGGATCAAAAATGATGGTTTCCGAGTCTTTTTTGTCAAATTTTGTGTAGTTTTTCCAAAAAAAAAAATTGAAGAATAGAGAAATTTAAAAAATATCGTTTCTAAAGTACCAACTAGATGCAAATCTGGTTTCAAAAAGTTACTGATCGAAACTTTTGGTGAAGTAGATCTATATGGAAAAGTATATACAGAAAAAAAATAAAATAAAAAAAATATATTGTAAAAACACTAGCTTCTTCGTTTCGTTTAGAACCTAAAATCTGTAAAGGACCCTATTACGCTCTATTGTTATATTTATTGTCTATATTAGCTATATTATAATATTTTCTTTGCACGTGCATACCTATTAATCAGATTGAAATTAAAATTAAAAACAAATATTTTAATTTTTAAAAACCTGACCTATTTCGCACTACAGGTATTCTTCACTCCATGAGTCATATACACTTGATAAGTATGTTGAATTTTAAACAAATGATAAATAATTTCTTCAATAATACAATCCTTAGTGAAGTATTAATAATATAAAGAACAATAATAGTCACATTTTCAATACCCCTATCATGAGTATCTGCTGACCCGATGAACAAAGAATACCCGCGGTATGAAGTATGTCTGGTTTTCTTGATTATTATTTACTTTACTTATTTTTGTTTTACTCTATACTTTACTTCATTTTACTTCAATTTTTTTAAACCAATAAATTAAGAAAAGAAAAAAAATAATAAAAAAAAAGTGTTAGAAAAAAATTCCAACAAATTATTTTCACATTTTATAAATTTTATCATTTTATTGTCTATCTATGCTTAAATTTTCATAAAGTTTAGATTAAATAAAAGGTATTTTCCGTATCCTTTTTATCAAATTATTGGTAGTTTTTCCCATATTTTGAGAAATTAATTGAGAATTTCAAAAAAGAACCACTTTAAAGTCCCATATTGAGGCAAATTTGGTTTCAAAAAGTAACTGGTCGAGACTTTTGGACAAGTATTTCCATACGAAAAATTGTTTACAGAAAAAAATGAAATAAAAAATATTTTAAAAACACTAGCTTCTCCGTCTCGCTCAGAATTTAAAATCTAAAATGGAGAATAGAGTGGTCTACCAAAATCTTGGTTGTTTGTATACCGTTTTAATAAACTAAAACCGTAGAATCAAATTTTGGTTATTAAAAACTTTTACATGAAAACTCGGAACAAAAACGGCAATTTTTTTTCTATCTATACCAACTTAACTTGGTAACCCTCTCTTCTTTTTCATTTTAGCATTTTAAAAGATGTTTTATGTTTAGTACTATACTTATTTGTGTACAAAACCGTATGTGATAGAATACTATAGTATTTCAATTCACATAGAACACAATATATAATTAATAATTAAATGTTTTTTCGTCGTTCAAAATCTAAATTAATTCTGACCGTGCTGAAACTAACCAAATATATTCATTCAAACCCTATTCTTTTAGAGAACCTCGACCAAAAGTGCGCATGCCCAAATTCGAATTGTACAGTACAAATTTGAGTGATGTGTACCTACACTCATTTGGCCCAAATTACAGTCTTATAATTAGCAAAGTTAACCTAAAACCTTGCCTAACCCGTTTTTCATAAAATAACAGTCGTATTAAGGTGTTTTTCTGGAAGTAAGTTTGAACAAAAAGAATAAGTTGCAGTCAAATTTTGAATCAATAAATAAATAAAAAAATATATCTTGTGCATTTGATACGTAAATAAAATAATTGATAAATTCATTTTTGCAATGTTTTCACATAAGTAGGTAAGAAACCTATAGACCTAATGAGGGTTTTTATAAAAATTAAAGACTTTTTTAATAATAATGAGATGGAAATAGTTGGAAGTAGGATATGAGAGTGACGATTCCCCAATCCCCATATTTTCTGTATGATTTCGATCTATACAAAGCAAAAAATATGTAAGGAGCTTGAAATTTAAAAAAAAATGTATGAACTCAAACCTTAATATCGTATTTTCAAGTACCGAAATCGAAACCGCGGAACCAAAATTATTTTACATATTTGTATTATACTGACAAACTGAAACCAAAAATGCGATAAACTTATTCCCGTACCGTCTCAAATCGACCTCTGCCTTCACACAGCGCCCGCAGCCCCACGGGTACTCACCGATGTACATCGAATGAGGTATGTACTTGTCCGGGTTGCCGAAAATCGTTATTTTGAAGCCGTCGCTCGCCCATTTCACCGACGAATCCTTGGCTTTGCTCAACGGCTTGAACTTGACGTCGTCGCATCCGTGGCCCGCGGACGCGAGGAGCGCAAAACACGCGACGAAAACCGCGGTCTTGGCGTACATTATCACAATATCGACAGAAAAAGAGCTAAAGTCGATCGGAGACGATTGCTCAGTGACGTTTGCGGTTCGCTGTACACGCCGTCGCGCACTAAATCGGCAGCATCGTACGAATCTGGTGAAACGCGTTCGGACGAATAAAACTGCTGCTCGTTTGGAATTCAAAGAATACCTATGTAGTGTAATAATGTTATGATATGAGGGTCCGATCTCTTATCGAATTCAATTGAAGTCGTTTTTAGTTTTCTCGAGTTTATCGCGTAGGTCAATTCCGGACACAGATTACAGTTGCTGTTCTTGTAACGCTGATTAATATTATAACGTAATCATACAGGCCGTTCAAATATACCAACAGTTTCTGTCGAAATTTGATTCTAATCATTTTCGTTTTACAGAAAACAAAAAAATATATGTAAACTAAAAACGTTTTAAATTCTGTGTGAAGCGAAGAACCAATTGTTTTTACCATGACGTTTACATTTTTTTTTCTGTTACACTTTTTCATATAGAAATGCTTGTCCAAAAGTTTCGACCAGCAACTTTTTGATCTAGAATTTACATCTGGTACTTTTGAAATGCCAGTTTTTAAATGTCTAAAAAGTTTTTTCATTTCTTTAAAATTAACATTTAAAGAATAATTTTTAAATGAACTGTTTGAAAACATTTTTTTCATATTCAGTGAAATATATTTTACCTACTCAACTTTAACGGTAACAGGAAATTTTTGAAGTCAGAAAAATTTTAACATATTATACGCACATTTTACTTGTAATTACTGTCTAGAAGTCTAGATGGTATGAAACTTCCTTCCTCCTACCACCGACTACATACTGGTTGCCGGTTTCTGAAAAAACGCACTCTATTAATATTAATTGTTTATCCGTTTTCAATATTTGACTTTTAATATTTGTTTTTATTAAAAATGAACATTCAATGCAAGAGGAATAATCGACTCTCCCCTCGAATCCTCAATCGATGGCTCCGATATTGTTTGATTACCTACCTATAAGTTTTATAATAACATGAGTACAAAAAGTTGATACTAATATCATGTGTAATATTATGAGATATACTTGTATGTACAAAGAAATATGTAAGACCACATAGAAATGTAATAAACCAAAGTTAGATTGTCGGAATAAGGAACGATTACGGACTAAGTAATTGAAAATTTTAAAATGTTCTCAATCAGACAATAATTTTAGAGGCGTAAAGAGTTGCTTAAAATTAAAATTGATTAGGAAAATTAAGGGTGTCCCAGTTCTGTAGTCTCAAAAACTTCGGGTTTTCGATTAGGAGTATGCTATTTCGCAGTGTACGCTCGTACAAAAAAAGTTAAAAATTAATATTTTTAATTTGTTTCAGGGATGGATCTAGGACTTCAGATTTGGGGAGGAAGGGGATATCAAAATAATCTGTATCGTAAAGGTGAATTTATGAAGTTTTATTTTGGTGACAAAAGAGGTTAATCCAGTACATCACAGAATATACAAAGTCAGACTGAATTTATTTAGTTCAATAGAGATTTTCTAAATACCAAATAAAATAAGATGACGCTGCAGAAGCTTGGAACCACTTTAATCCGGCTCCCATCTATATATATATATTTATATATATATATATATATATATATATATATATATATATATATATATATATATCTGTGGCTTGGTGCAAGAAGGGCCAATGTCTCGTTTTGATGAAATTGAGATCCTTTGACCAATGTACAGAGTATTAATAACTCATAAACATCAATGTTTCTTTTTTCGATTATTTTTCTGTTGATAAAACGGCCAATGTATCTGAACAAGTGTAATCAACTTAGCGTAAAGATTGGTCATTTTATTTGAACAAACAATTGATTTTGTGACATTGGCCTTTCTTATTATATTTTTAAGATTTTTTAAGTTTACACATTTTATTTTCAAATTGAAGAATTAAATATTGTAATTTTTCTACTCATGGCTCACGAGTTTAGTTATAATTGAATTGTATTATGCTGCTATATATTAAATAATATAATAAATTTTGTAATTTAGAAAGGACATTACACCCTTATATTTCATTTACATTTTATTTATTGTTTATATTTGTATTTATTAAACATTATTCCCATTTACATATGTCCTATTTAAGTGTGTTTTCACGTTTTCTACCTACAACAAAATAAATAAATAAATAAACCCGAGTTGGGTTTATGGTCTTCCAATCAACATTATATATATTCTCGTTAATATTGAACATGGTGTATGTGTTCGATATCTACGCATTATTATAATGCATAAAATTGTGAATGTGTATATATGCCTACTAAATAAACCGAAAACAATATTGAGTTGTAAACGTAATAATGAGTTACGTATTTGTTACGCGTATCTATTTTTTGTTTGAATAAAGATAGATGTTCCTAATATTAATAATATTTATACAACATGTAATTATTAATTATCAAACAATAACTCTCATCAGTCTCATCTCGTTAATAATAATCGTTGACTCGGATAAAAAAAAAACACTGATCTAAAGTATTTTACTAGACAACTATATTGTCAGTTCCACGGCACAACAGTCTATATTTTACTGTTTCAGTGATTTTATTTTTTTCATTTATTTTTTAAGCAGTTCGCTTTTGATCGTTATAAATTTATATATTGCTGTTAATGATGTAATTTAGGCAATGATGTAAATCAGTGGCAGATCTACGGGGGTTGATATCAGGGCATATTGTAAGGATTTTTCTCAACTACGTAAATATATTTTACCTGACATGATCCCTAAACAAAAGGCAAAGATGGAGGACAGGTTAATAAAAAAAGTAAACTTGAGTTGAGTAAATTAAATACACATAAAACATTAAATTAGGTACGATTTTTTATCGACAATAAATTAGCGAAAACATAATTAATTTCAATAGTCTCCTCCCTGGATTTTCTCCAAAATTGCAGTACATAATATTTTAAGATTAGTTATGACACCTAAACTTGTATTATAATATCGTAAATTACAAGAATTGTACATCAGGAGACGGCGTCTCCCCAAAACTTTACTATCAGCTATATAATTTTGTTCCAATTTTCAAAAAACTATAAATTTTTATCCAGTTTTTTATGTTTTGTTTGGGAATCTATTTTCATTATAGTTAATTTTCTTTTTTTTTTCCGGAAACGCTTTTTCTAATCGAGAGCGGACTTGGATAAGTAGTAAGTGCGTTTAGTTTATGTTTTCGGCTGAGAATTTTGTTAATGTAGTGCATTAAAAAGATATTTTTTCAAAATTCTTAATATTTTTTTAATAACTAGGAAAAACTACAGATAGTTTGAGTAAAAATGATAAAATAACCCAAAAAATAGATTTTCATGAACTCAATTTTAGTTGTTTAGTCTCCAAAAATAACATTAACTACGAACTAGAAATTGGCATCCTTTATAACAAATAAAGTAGTATGCACTGGAGTTGATAATCAAAACAATTTTGTACCACTATTTGAATAAACATAGAATTTTAAATGTTTCATTTGTTTTCTTCTAACAGAATTTTGTGTTCTTTATAATATTATGGATTTAAAATGTTCTAAGATCTAATATACTTATGTTTTATTTTCATAATTTTATTTTATTTTTCTTTCTTGGTTGATAATCTTCAACAATATTAAGGATTAAATGACACAACGTTTTTATAACATATATTTTACTTACTGTATCGTTTATATAGGTACCTATTTCAAAGAATAATAAATCTTTATTTTATCATAAATGTAGTCAAATGATAGAATTTAATTCGGTATTGACTAAAATTACAAAACATATTTTGGACCACCCTCCCATATATTTAGATAATATATTGATGTATATCACTGAAAAGACGTAATTATGTCTGTCTATTAATTATTAAAATTGAAATAAATTTATTATCGTAAACAAATCAACTACGCAAAAATTGGTTTTCAGCTACGCATCTTGACTTTTCTACAGCGCAAAATAACCCCAAATGCGCTTTAGAATAAGGACTGGTTGATATGGTGGTCATATTGCTACGTAGGTTAAACATTTTTTTTTACACAAATCACCTACTGTGGCTCATGATTGACCATGAGGTTAAAGCAATATTATTTATAATATTTTTATGATATCAGTGAGCTTTCATTAAGTTAGCTCACTCTATAGCGGTCGGTTTTTCGAGCTGAGGTTTTCAATCTGTGTTTTATGTATATAAGGGATTTTTCGTTTTTGTTTTTTTCGGTGTTGTTAGCTAATATTTTAGCAATGACCTAAAGAAGATTCTCTTCAAATTTTAAGTTCCTAGACCAAATCTGTGATTAAACCGAATTTATTTCCCATTTAATTAACATGGGGGGAAATGACGTTTTAGTCAAACATGGCTTATTGGCAGATTTTAGATTTTGAACGAAGTGAAGAAGCTAGAGTTTTTACAATGATGCTTTTTTTTTTTTCTGTGAACAACTTTTCGTATAGAAATACTTGTCCAAAAGTTTTGATCAATAACTTTTTGAAACTCGATTTGCATCTAGATTGTACTTTAGAGAGGTAATTTTTTTGAATTTCTCAATTCTTCAATGTTTTTTTTTGGAAAAAACTACCCAAAATTTGACAAAAACGACTCGAAAACCATAATTTTTTGATCAGAATTTTAGGAAAATT
>JAIPRM010008150.1:0-16246 GCA_025469315.1 Stegophylla sp. TES_Ste_2020
TTTGAAAACAGTCACTGTCAAAATTCAGATAATTTTTTTTTCCTTTTTGTAACAAAAATTTAATATATATAAAAATTAAAACGTTTATTTATTTCGTTAAAACAGTACTTCTATAATAACATATTATGGCTTTTAGCAGTTAGTGATGATAGTTTTAGATTTTTTTTTTGTTTTTTTTTGTTTTTGTTTCTTATGGCTAACAAAGTTGACATGGGTCGCGAAAAAATAAAAGTAAAAAATATGGATCGTGAGATAAAAAGGTTGAAGACACCACTGCTTTAGACCTTTCACATATATTATTAAAATTGAAGAGAACATTTTCTAAATGTTATATCATTTTTGTAAAATAGTTTATAAAAAGCTGTATAATATTCTCTCGAAAATGTTCTTTTCATTTATTTACCCCCGATTTCAAATTTATCAATTTCGAGCTAAAAAAAAAAAAAAAAAAAAAAAAGCTCATTAGTTTTATTGAAAAGGGCGCCAGGAGAAATATTCAGGTCCAAAAGGGCGCCGTCGATAGAAAAAGTTTGGGAACCTCTGGACTATACGGATGTTATGACGTTTATTTTTGGTTATTTTAGAAAAATACTTTATCCATAATGACATTTATCATACACGTACTGCATTTATCGAATTTAATGTAACTGCAAAAGTGTTACAAACTAAAATAAAAGATTATTTTAATATGTAAATTTTATGTTGTTTTTTTAAAAAAACTAATCAAATAATAATACTAAATTGAATTATTCCGTATGTTGCTTGTATTTTGTGACAAAAATTGAATACATTTGTAATACATGATATTATACAATGTTCATATAACTTTATTATCAAATTTTTAATTTTTCTTATCATTTTGGTTATACTGACTATCGGTTATTATGACCAATTTTGACCGGTCCTTTGAATGTCATTATAAACGGTTTCTACTGTACATATTATGCATTATAATATGCGGTTATATTATATTATGTATGTTTTAATCCTCGAAAATATCACAAGATGTGGTTTTTTTGTTGTATTTTCGCGAGTTGGTGGCTATATTTTTATTATTATTATTATTATTATTCATTGGTGGTCTCTGCAAAACGCGAAAGAGAACGAGGGAGGGGAAATGGTATGCTGCAGCGGTTGCACCTTCCGAACGTACATTAGGAATGGGTAAAAGTAAAGAACTGAAACGAATAGGCGGTAAAAAAAAAATAAATATTTTGTTATATAGTTTATTGTCTGCGCGTTCGAGGGGAAAAAAACGAAATATTGAAAGGTACCTTCATTGTTTCGTACACATTATTATTATGTATAGCAGTAGCTCGGTTTGTTTGAATGTGGTTACAGAGAAAAGGGTGTGAGATGATCGGTCACATTTTTTTTTTTTTAACGTAAGAATAAATGAATAATTTTTGAAAAGGTACGTTGTAAAAATATATTCTGTGAACTTTCAAAGCATGAAAAAGTAATATTGATGGTTCGAATATTGTATATATAAATAATATTGATGTATAGGTGTATAGGTAATATATACATTGATATATATTGATATAAATATAAATTATTACCATCAGTAATATCAATTTTAGAATATTCAGGACCAACATAGCAATTATAGTATAATCATATACATTCCTCATTCTATGAGTAAATATGTTTGATTTGGGTGTGTCTTATTAAATTAATTAAGATAAAATTATGGAATTATTCAACCATCATACATTGACATGTAACAAAAATGTAACAACTAATTGATAAATAATAATAACCTTTTATCAATATCAAAGCTTAAAGAAAATGTTAATATTAAGGTCCACAAGACGAGTACTGAAATGATATTTAATATTGCATTACATATTATTGTGTAAAAATGTTCGTTTATTAATATTATATATGTCTACGCCTTTACCTATACGCTGTTATTAAGTAAAAGGTTATATTTAATAAAATTAACAACGTAATAATTAATTAATTTCATAAATTATGATAAGAATAAATATTATTAAAAATTAAATGAATGTACAGATGGTGGTGAGCGAATACTAAAAAGAATAAATAACAGCTGTGTATGAAGGTAAGTACTTAAATGTATTCTGATAAACGCATAAGCAAAGATTAGAGACTTAAATAATTTGACGGACTTAAGTATTTCCTAATATAGTGTAAAAGTGTAATATTTGGAATTATAATTCAAATTTGTTAGAACTTTGTGATATATACATTTATATTTTTATTATATAACTCATGTACATGCATGTATGGTGTGAATCCGGAGAGGCTGATTAAATTTTTAGCAATTTTTAACAGATCTATTATATTATTTGATGATCGTTTTATTAGATATCATCTACAATGTGAGTAAGACAATGAAAATAAATAATTTTTGTTAGTGTCTATAATTTTAAGCTTATTTAAAAAACTTCAATTTAAAATTACCAATCAACAAAACATGAATGTATGAACTCGTCAAGTTTGAAGTTAAAATTGAAATTAGGAAGTAGTATTAACGCGATTCGGTAAAACATTTTCTTAAAATTTTTTCGTTACAAAATGAGTATTTTTGTAATTAAAATTATTAAAACAAATCAAGTACAATGGAAGTAATTTAGGAACAGGTACACTCCCGTTGTACAAATTCCGATTATACTTATAACTGATGGCTAAAAATTATGTTTCTGACGTGTGGACCGAATTTGACTATTCTAAAAATCCGTTTTGCTTTTAAAAATTATAGTTAGAGCGGTACATACGATGTCAAAATCCATTAAAAAATCGAGTTAAAAAGTTACAAAAATTGTCTAGAATTCCGTCTACGGATAAGCTCGTGAAAAAATCCTGCCATCGTTTATGTTTTTACATCACTTTCGATAAAGATAATATAAATAAATAAATAAATAAATATTTATAAGACTTGAAAGTGTATTCAGGTAAGTAGGTGATGACCGATAAATAGGTAAATAATACCGATAAATTATAAGTAGATATAAATAAATATTAAAATACACTTATATAATAAACATAAATAATTATTAAAACTTATATCGCGCGGGGGTCATTTAACGGCGGAACTAGATCAAATAGATCATCACGTCATATTTTTTTTTTTATCATGAATTGAAATTAAAAATAAATTATGTAGCCGACCGATTCGTAAATTTGATAAAAGAATATACTTATTATTATTATTATAATTTATACCTTGCGTAACCGTCATAATGAGTTGTATGAAAAAAAAAAATAAATTGAAATGTGTAACGAAAAAATTATCGCAAGGAATGAGATGAAAAACTGCAGTAGTCAGATTGAACAGTTTATTCGACTAATTTGACCTTTTTCAATTATTATTCTACCGGGACGGCGAAAACATTCGATCTTATCGTCGGTACCATTATTTTAGACTATTATGATTGAGCACGCTTAGTTTTTAAAATTCTATGCAACAATTTCAAATATACTATTAACACGCGTGAACGAGAAGAGAACGTAGCTCAGTTCTTTGTCCATGTGTGTTTGAGTAAATGCTATAAATTTAACCAATATTAAAGCTAAGAATACATTTTAGGTAGAACATAAAGCATAGAACCTTTTGAACTTGAAAGTGTAATACAGACACGTCGGCACTGACATATGGTAACGTTACACATAATTTCGTGGTCAATAGCTTTTTGTCTGTAGTTATTACTTTGTTTCATTTCGAGTGTGTTCAGCCGTACAGACAAAAAGGCAGAACGTGCTCAACGGTTCGATAACCTTTTATGTGTTATCAATAATTTGTGTAACAGACGGGTTTCACATCGCAATAACATAAATACAATGTGATGTATTTTGAAAATGTTAGTGCATTTAGAACCGCCTTTCTATGTTGGCTTATGTAAACTCACTCATTTTAGATTTTGAACAAAGTGAAGAAGCTAATGGTTTTACAATGATGTTTATTTTTTTTTTGTGAACACTTTTTCGTATAGGTCTACTAGTCCAAAAATTTCGATCAGAAAATTTTTGATACCGCATTTACCTCTAGTCGGTACCTTAAAGAGGTCATTTTTTGAAAATTTCAATTCTTAATTTTTATTTTTTTGGAAAAACTACCCAAAATTTAACAAAAAACACTCGGAAACCATCATTTTTTGATCCAAACTTTATAAAAAGTTAAACATAGATAAACAATAATATAGGAAACATTATGGCACAAGAAAATTTTGAAAAAAAAATTTAGACATTTTTCTATCATTTTTTTTTTTTCATTAAATACTTTTTCCTTTATTTATTAGATAAAAAAAAAAAAGTAAAGTATAGACACCACGGATATTCTTCGCTCTTTTGGTCAGATACTTTTGGTGGGCGTGTTAGAAATGATGACTATTATATTGTTCTTTATACTCGTATTATTAACTTCTTTCGTTCAGATTCGTCTTATTAAAGAAATGATTTATCGTTTCTTTAAAATTCTACACCCCCACCAAGAGTATCTATCGCGAAGAGCGAAAAATATCCGTGGTGTGAAGTATGTCCGGCTTTTTTTTTATTTTACACATTTTTTTATGGAAATACTTGTCCAAAAGTTTCGTTCAGCAACTTTTTAAATCAGAATTTGACTATAGATGGTACTTTGGAAAAGTCATTTTTCGGATTAATTTTTTAATTCGAGCGTAGCTATTTCGATTTTTCTAATTTTGAACAAAATTCACTTGTTTTCAAATACCGCCAAAGTTCGAGTCACGTACCTGCATTTTGTAAATAATAAAAATAATTATGAACGAGTATGCGTGAGTTTCATAATATAATTGCAATTAGGCCCGGCTTAATGAGAAGATAATATATGCTTATTATAATATATGTTAGGGCGGAATTTTTTAGGTTTGGAGTTTCTAATTTGTAATATGTATTAGAAAAATATGTACGGAAACTGGAAAAAAGAGATGGATGTTTAAACTCTCCAGTCGAGTCTGACAACAATAATATGATAACACTACAATAATAATACATGTGGAGAATAGGTATACCATCGTCGTATCTACGTATAGGTACATAATATACCCATATTTTACCAAATGAAAAGTAAATTTTAAAGTCAACGGAAAAACTCATTTTTTGATCCACCCCTTGAAAATGATATGGAAAAATTTACCTAGATGATTCCTAACTCAAGTTTTGTCACTTAAATTCAAATTTTGAGGTGGTAACTGAAAGTTTTTTTTTTTATTTCTCGTTTAAAAACATATAATACGTGTTGGAAAAATGTCATGATATAAATTGTACCGAAAATTTATATAAAATATGATATACTCACAGTACATTGAATTTAAAACGTATTTTTCTTTCTTTTTAAGTAGTTATAAAACACAGTTCAACTAGGTACACTGTAATTCTTAATATTTTTTAACACTTTGGGCTTTTTAATTTGAAGTAAAAACCGCAGGAAGTTGTCTCAGTTTTCTCAGGAAACCATGAGTATTAACTATTAGTGACAACTATCTTCCTCGTCTATGATATAAACTTTTTCAAAGGTATAAACGTGGTGTAACGTTTAACAGCATTATTGTGAATAATAATCATTATTTTAAGGTTCATTTTTTTAATGTTATAATTGGGGCTAGGGACTTAAAGCTTTAAAATAACTTAAAATATGCATGCATTTGTGCTTTAAAAATGTACCAAATATGCTATGAAAATTACGAAATATGCTCTAAAAATATGCAAAAATGCTAAAATAATTTCTTATAAAACATAAATTTTACTGTAAAAACTCAAAATATTTAAAAATTGTATTGTATAATATATTTTAATATGTATTATTAATTCTTCTTCTATTATTTATGAAATTTCTTTTTTTTTTAATCTTTATTCTTTTTAAGCTTACATTTAAACAAATAAAAATATCAAATAATATTCAATCTCTTCAGGTATTCAGTAAAACATTTTCCAGCACCAAGAAAAACCAAATTAAATATTGAAAAATGTGTGAAATATGCACTTAAAATTCAAATATAACCGAAATATGCACTTATATCGAAAAAAGAGCTAAATATGCAAAATATGCAAATTAAAGAGAATTGCATACAACTCCTGGTGTTATGAAAAACGCATTTCTATATTACTTAGCTATGTTTTGAATGATTTTTAAAAAACATGCTAACTCCTATAAGTCCCTAGCCCTAGTTATTATGGCCGCATCCAGGGGAGTGGTTTTCTGGGTTCAAACCCCCTCCAAAATGTTTATGTTAAGTTTGAAATTGCACTAAATTTTTACTTATTACTACCATTAACCATAACATATAAGTTTTCATATCTATTTATATATCATTTTTGTTATAGATTCGACCCCCCCCCTGAATTTTATTCTTGATACGGCTATGCCTATAAATTTTTTTTGTTTTTTAGACAATTTTCCATTGATGATTCTAACCTTACATTTTTTAATTATCTTAAAAAATGACTCATGACTGTTTTCAGGGAGGGGAAGTCTTGGTATTAAAATTCTAAAATAATTCTTCATTTTTATTTTACATTAAATATTGTCAATACGTAATTTATGGTTAAATTTCTCATTAAAAAAAAAAAATAATAATAATAAAACCCTCCCCGAAAATTCGTTCTAGACGGCCATGCTAGTTATAATACTTAAAACGGAAATTTATTCAATAAAGGATAAGTAAATAAATGTTCTGTATTATTATTTCTGCACTTATAATGTATTTTATTCCACAAGGCATAATATTATACAAATAGGTACTGTATTATTGTCGCACAGGTCCGACTATAATCATATACCTATCTCTGTATCGTGTGATTTTATCAATCGTATCTAAATGAAAACGCGTCTGCCGCACGGATACGCGAACGGAGGCGACTGTGACAGGTGGAAGAGGTGTACGCGCGTCGCTCGGCCGTGACCTGTCGGCGGCGCGGGACGTCGCGACGACCGTAGACAGCGGCGGCGGCGGCGGCGGTCGCGCGCGCCCCCCGGAGCCGCGACATCTGCGGATCGCAGCCCCCCCCCCCGCGCAAACCCCGGCCGAACTCCGCCATCGAGCACAATTCACAATAATATATTTATGTGCTCGCCGATCCGCTGCCGCTGATAGTTGAATAACGCGCGCGCGCGCGCGTTCATATTATGTTCGCGTACACCGTATTGATTGTACATAATATATGATAATAATATACGTACAACGCGCTGCGAACCGGTGGAAAATTATGTGCGGTAGTCGTTTTTGCTGCTAATTCGATGCCAAACCGTCACCGCGCCAACGCTGCATGTGCTACTCACTTAACCCCGCGCGCGCGCGCCACGGGTACACACTACCGACCGACCGCGGCAAACGGACAAAATGTAAAAGAGGAGACAACGCATGGAAAAAGATCTCTCCGACAGACGTTTTGCCCATTGTCTATGTCGGTACACACGTCGTGGCCGTCTCCGCCGCATTTGTGCGCGGCGGCCGCTGCGAGACGCGACAATGTTAGAGGAGTCCCAGTGGGGGCCATTGTCCCCCCGGGGCCGCGGCGGCGCACATAAAACCACGGAGTCGTCGCCACCACGTCGGACGTCCGGTTTTTGCGACGTGGCGGCTGTCGACCGGTGTGGCCGCGTTGTTCTTACAAATTGCGCGCGCGAGTGATTTCCCCGCGGGGCGATCGTCGCAGGAGTGGCGGCCAGGAGAGTGGCGCTCTTTTTGTATTTTCTCCGGCGGCGGCGTCTGGAAAAAGTAATCGTCATCCGAACAAGCGCCAACGACACCATGGAGACTTACGTACATCGTTTGCTCATTAGACGCCGGCGATTCAAGTCGTTGTTTTTTTTTTTTTTCATTTCGCCCCGTCAGGACGGGCAGCACCGTTTTCCTCCAAAAATCACATTCCTCCACTGTCCATTCTCCACCACTTTCCATATTCCTCCAAATTGATTTTTTTCTACGGCTTATTATATTATTAAAATGGACAAACATTTTGAAAAACTGTGTATGATATAATTCCATGGGCGTAGCGAGGGTGGGACAGGCCCCCTGTACTTCCCCCCCCTGCACCTGAAATTGAATTACACTCGTATTTCTTTATACATTATGCCAAACGTTAATTCTCTGGAAATATTAAATAAGATATAAGAACATGAAGTATAAAAAGCCGGGCATACTTCGCACGACGGATGGGATTCTCTTGACGGGTGTATTGAATTTTAAAGAATCATTTCTTCAATAAAACGATTCTGAACGAGGGAAGTTAATAATATAAAAAATAAAGGAGAAAAAAAATGTTAGAAAAATATCCAAAAATTTTTTTTTCACATTTTCAAAATTTTCTTCCACCAAAATCTTTCTTATATGATTTTCTATCTATGTTTAAATTTTCATATAGTTCGGATCAAAAAATAATGGTTTCCGAATCGTTTTTGTCAAATTTTGGGTAGTTTTTTTACCAAAAAAAATAGAAGAACTGAGAAATTAAAAAAAATTACCTCTCTAAAGTACAATCTAGAGGCAAATCCGGTTTCAAAGAAATATTGATCGAAATTTTTGGACAAGTATTCAATACGAAAAATTGTACACAGAAAAAAATAAAATAAACGTCATTGTAAAAACACTAGCTTCTTCACTTCAGAATCTAAAATAGTTTAGTGGATACTAAACTAACCTTTAAGCAGTAAAAAACAGTTTAAAATGGTTATTCTATGGAACATTTTATACTTGGGCATGCACGTTATCAATAGTGAATTTCTCCATTTAGACGCTTCTATCTTTTTGTGATTTATTAACTTTTATACGAACATCGAACCGACAGCTACAATTTCGATGTTAGAATATACTTTTTCAAAATGTATATTTACTATAATATTATAATGTAGTAGCATAACAATATCTAAGTATACGATAACACAAGAAAGTTTTATATACTTACTATTTTTCTGAGAAAAAGGGAAGTGGAGGAAAAAGACAGTACAGGGCAATAGAATTTAATTTTTGGAGGAATAAGGATACGGCTTTTTTTTTTTTTTTTGAGGAAAAAGGAAGTGGAGGAAAATGGAATCTGATTTTTGGAAGAAAAGGTATACGGCACATCAGGACGTTTCATACTGCGGTATGATAGTATTTGACAATAAATTCGATACAGTTCTTCCTTCCCCCACCTACCCCATATTAAAATTACGTTTTAGTTAACTTCAATGTTAAACCCCAATACATGTGTAGTGTTACCGTCGTAGCGAATTTGCGTTCTACCGAACCGAATTCATATCGTTTATGTATTATTTATACTTTAGTATCTAAATTTTCGTACCACATTTTCATTACTATCGGCTTTCCCCCCCCCAGCTTTATCTCGATGTCCCGCCGATAATGAGTATGAACAAACGTCGATTTTTAATCTATTATTTCTACTAAAATAATATGTACATTATATAATTTCTAAGATTTGATTAGATTATATAAATTGTATAAATTTTATATTGCTAATATAATAAAATTATAATAAATATATGTATTTTATATATTTTAATATACAATACAATTTATAAATGTTTTCAAACTACATTTTGGATTCTGTATTTTTTCATTCTATTTCCGATGTTTATAATAAGATAAAATAATAAACATAATTGTAAAAACATTAACTTCTATCTCTACACAGAATATAAAAAATATTAGTAGGAATCTATGAGGAGGCTCGTAAATATTAAATCTTTATTTTATGTGAAAAGTGAATCTTTATTTTAATACCGATCGTTTCTTTGTCTGCGACGACGTTTCGATAAGTTTAACATAATCCGTTTTCAGTGTCGTAAACGCGCGTGGCAGACGAGTTCGATCGGATTATATTCGATTGCGTCACAATCAGAATCGTGCAAATGAATGTAACGCGTTTTACATAAAACATGACTAAACTTTAATGTACAGCAATGACCGGTAGACAATCGTTTTGTTCTGTGTAGATTTCTCAACTCTTCATTTTTTTTTTTTTTTTTTAAAAAATCTACTCAAAATTTGACAAAAACGACTCGGAAACCATAATTTTTGATCCGAACTATATGAAAATTTAAAAATATATAGAAAATCATATAAGAAATGTTTTGGCGCAAGAAAATTTTGAAAATGTGAAAAAAAAATTTTGGACATTTTTCTAACATATTTTTTTTTCTCATTTATTTTTTATAGTATTAACTTCCCTCGTTCAGAATCGTTTTATTGAAGAAATGATTCTTTAAAATTCAATACACCCGTCAAGAGAATCCCACCCGTCGTGCGAAGTATGTCCGGCTTTTTTTGTCATGCGTTTGTTATATCAATTTCTATAAAGACCACTGCGATAATTACTTGTAAGACCGCGGTATTATATTTATTTTAATTTTTTTGTCAGTATATTTATTATTTATAAACAGTCTATAAATAATAAATATACTTTTTTTTTCTCTCGGCTTCACGATCCATTGAGGATCTTTACCGCCAAAATTACTTCCTCCTCCTCCTCCTCCTCCTCTCTATCTTGCTCTATAACTTACCAATCCGTCTCAACTTCTTGGGCTACCGCATTCCATATCTCATTTGTACTGCCTATCCATCTTCTTCGTGGCCTTCCCTTTGGTTTCCTCCCCGCTAACGTCCAAGTCATTATTTCTTTTATCAGGCATCCGTCCGCTAGCCACGCGTGTCCGGCCCATTGCATTCTTATACTCTCAACAAATTGTACAATATTTTATCTTTCATATAGGTTCTCCAGTTGTGCATTCGATCTTAATTCCCACTGTTGAGTTTCAGTATTCTTAACATTTTCCTTTCAAATCTACTCAATTTTTCTTCATCGCCTTTAGTTGTGCCCACGTGGCACATGCATAATATGTCAGTACTGGTCTTATGTAACTTAATAACATCGATTTGCTACATTCAGCCTCACACATTTATTTCTTCGTGCATAATGTTTTTGTTGTTTAGAGTTACTCCAAGGTATACTTAAAGTAATAATAAATATATGTACACGTTTAATAAAATGTATCTATTCTTCTGCGTTTAAGGCTGACGTGTTATCGGTTAAATGATTCGCGATCATTCTGTTGGAGACAAAATCTGATGTTTTTTATATATATATATACAGAGGCGTATTTAGAAATGTCTAATGAGAGGGGCACAAACAAAAAAAAAACTGGACATATTTGGGTATTCTTTGATCCTCGAGTGAGATATGATGGGTTTATTAAATTTTAAAGAAACAATAACTTAAATCTTCAGTAAAACGATTCTGAGCGGAGTTTTAATTTAAGTCAATTTTACTTAGAAATTATAAAGTTTAGATTATATTACAACAGCAAAAAAAAAATTTTTTTTACTCAGCTAGATTTATATTCCCCTATTAATTAAGAACAGGAAAAACACTTTTAAATGAAAAAAAAAGTGTTAGGAAAAATATCACAAAATTTTTTTACATATCAAAAATGTCTTTATGTCTTTTAGAAAAATATTTTTTACATAATTGTCAATTTTTATTTACATTTTCATGAAGTTTAAATAAAAAAAAAAGTTTCAAGGGTTTTTTCTAAATTTTGAGGAGTTTCAAAAAATTACCTCTTTAATATACCATCTGGAAGCAAATACCGATTCATAAAGTTGTAGATCAAAACTTTTAGACTAGCATTTCTATAAAAAAAAAAAATGTTAACAGAAAAAAATTAACATTTTTGTTAAAGCATGAGTCGCTTCACTAAGAATCTAAAATAAACATAAAATAAAGTGTTTTACTGAAACATAACATCTAATTGTCCTAATTACTATGTCTCTAATAAAATGTATGATGTGAAAATGTGATTTCTTCTGCGCTCCAATTAGAATCTAAAATAAACATAAAATAATGTGTTTTACTGAAACATAACACCTAATTACTATGTCTCTAATAAAATGTATGATGTGAAAATGTGATAATAACATAAATTTTTACTGGTTATGGTTGGGGCATGATAATGTAACTAGTTTGATTGATATAATTACATCAGTCATCAAATAAAAGTAAAAAGTATAAATCGATATAATGCAAAATTTAATATAAAATGTATAGGTAATGTAAAAACAAATATATTTAAAGTGAACAGAGGGGGCACGGGCCACTTGTGCCCCTCCCTTAAATATATATTATATATTTATATATATATAAATGAAGACATTCACTGTGACTTATCGACTCAATAAAATGTAAACAAAATAGTTTTTTTCTTAATTTTTTTGTTTCATTATCAGAGCTGTATCATGCGTTAGGTGTATTTTTTACGTACACACACACTCACACACATACTCTTTCTCTCTCTCTCTTACTCTCTCCCTCACACACACACACATTATGAACATATATATATATATATATTATTATACCTACACGCACCGATCCCGTTTCGAGGAAACACATATTACACAGGTTCACTTATACGTGTAATGTTTATACGTGTGTAGTGTGTGCATGCGTGTACGTACACTCGTTGAAACGAACACACACCGGCGGCGGCGGCGTTGACATTTTCGAACCATTCGCGTCGATTACAATCTGAAACATATCCGTTTTGTTATATTTCCCGTCTCCGAGAGCACAAAACAAGATGAACATCACCACCACTTTTCGCGCGCCAAAGGCGAATCGTAAATCCTTTGGACGCGAATACTGCAGGAACACACGTATTATAGGCGGTATATAGTTAGTACAATATAATAATATACTTATATTATACTTGAACGAGCGGCTCGCAGTTAATATTGGGTGGTGGTGTCCCGTGGCCGGCCAATTGGTTTTCCATTATTATCTCACCTCGGTTTGCATTCGCGCGCACACACATATATATTATTACGTTATATGAATACGAGTGCGGAGAAACTCTATCCGTCGCGAATCCCATAAACCAACACGGCCTCTGTGTGTGTGTGTGTCTGTGTGTGTGAACATTGTACATAATAATACATATGTATATAAATATATATATATATATATGAATGTGTGTGTGTGTATATGTGTGTTGTAGGTATAATATATGAGATAAGCCCATCGGTCGCCCAACCCTCCCTCTCCCGATCTATCCCCCGCACAGTCAGGTTCACGCCTTGCCAAGCGACGGGAAATATGAGGGGAAAAAAACCTAAAAGATTTCCATCTTTGACCTGTACCGGATTCAGTTTTAAAATCTACATACGAAGTGTAAAATCATTTTCTGTATACGTTGTACGTACTTATATTCACGCGCAGTCCATGTCGCGATATCATTTTCATACGATGCCGTCATATTTTTTAATATAATATTATTATATTGTTCTACAGTAATATTTCAATTATTCTGTATATTATTATATTATGCGATCTGCGTACATACGCGAAAGACTATATTATACGTGTATTCAGCTGTACCGAACTCGTTTTCTTTTTTTTCAAATCAAAATAAAGTTTCATTTCACATGTTGTGTATAACATGTGTACGATTGGAATATCGTTAAAGGTAATTAATAGTTTCAATGTATTACATAAATGTGAACTCGTAAAAATGGTATTTTTTTATGTATATGAATATAATATTATGAACGAGTATGCATGGTGCGAAGTTATACTGTTGTATATTTAAAATGTATAGACAAGGAAGCCGGTCATACTTTTCACTACGGATATTCTAATCAGGGGCGTCATTTGCAGTACGCAGGGTATACATTTGCGTACCTAAAATTCTACATTGTAATTTTTGGCCCGCTCATAATGTCAAATATGTCGAAAAAATAAATAAATAGTGACCTGCTCAATATTTATGCGTACCAAAAAAAAAATTAAAATGATGCCCCTGATATTCTTTGCTTCTCGGATCAGATACTCTTGATGGTGTATAGAATTTTAAAGAAACGATAAATCATTTCTTAAATAAGACGACTCTGAACGAAGGAAGTTAATAATATAATAGTCGTTATTTGCAATACACCCACTAAGAGTATCTGACCCGAAGATCGAAGAGTATCTGTGGTGCCAAGTATGTCCGACCTTCTTGTATATACTTTACTTTATTTAACTTTTTTTTATCCAATAAATAAAGAAAAGGAAAAAAAGTGTTAGAAAAATGTCCAAAATTTTTTTTCAATTTTCAAAATATTTCTCACATTATTGTCTATGTTTAAATTTTCATTTTCATTAAGTTTGGATTAAAAAATTATTGTTTCCAAGTCTTTTTATCAAATATTGGGTAGTTTTTCCCCCCGAAAATTTAAGAATTCAGAAATTAAAAAAATTACCTCTTTAAAGTACCAGCTAGAGGTAAATCAGATTTCAAAAAGTTACTGATTGAAACTATTGGACAAGTATTTCTATACAAAAAATTGTTCACAGAAAAAAAAATAAAAAAATTAACATCATTGTAAAAACACTAGCTTCTTCGCTTTGTTCAGAATCTAAAATGTTTAATTTTGTTTAATGAAATTTAAATGTTTGAGTATGTACGTACGCGGTTTAATCATATTATGTTAATATTCTCAATCTTTTTATTTTATGTATTTTTCGATAGTTTTTCTGTCTATTTTATCATTTTTATCTAACGACTGCTGCACAGAGTTCAAGAGTAGTGCATTGCATTCACTAAACACAATGCTTAATCAGATAAATAAAAAGGTAAAACGTGAAATGTTTTAAATAATAATCGACACATTTCGAGTAGATTTAATCTATATTCGAAATATTTTATTTCTCATTACCACAGCAGCTCACCTATTTATTTTAGATTTATTATAAACTTCAAGACAAAAGATTATAATAATATTTTGTGTTGTTTCTTTTATTAGCGATACTACATAATAATATATTAAATATATCTATGTATATAATAATAATAATAATAATAATATTTCATCCGGCCCTTGGGTAAATACGTATTGGAGTGAAATTTCTATTTAGAGAAATCCGTTGGTAGGATTTCCGTTAGGATCTGGCCGTACAGACTTGAGTACAGAAAAAAAAAAAAACAAAATAAAATAAAATAAACCTAACGTGTACAAAACGATCTTTATCGAACAACTTGTTTAACGCGCATTCGTCGAGGTCGCATGCTATTTCACGTGTATGGGAATTGTGGTAGATGGGGCTCGTAGATTTCGACAATCGATACATGTTCCAAGCCATATATTTCAAAGTGTGAGACTATATATCGAATAATATTTAAATGTTATTAAAACATTCGACCAGATCTCTTCATTAAATCGTAAATTCGAAAATAACACCAAATCACATTTACACATCGTATATTTACATACACACACACACACACACACACATGTGCACGCATATATATATTATAAGTAGGTGTATATATGAGTATATAATACGTCGAACACGAATGATAATAATTGTACATTGAATAAATTATTATTATCGTATACCAATGCACGTACGAGCAGCAGCTCGGATTATATTATAAATTACGGACAAAGAGCTGGTGTGTATGTAACGATTTTCTTATATTATAATATACTGGAAGTGATTAAAAATCGTTGTCAAAATAAAATTTGATAACGTTTAATTTACTGCGGAACATGGTATTATAATATTATTATTATTATATTATTATCGTGTCTCACGGATACTACGATGGGCGAGCAGCGCACACTGAAAATTGGATGCTTTGTGTCACGCAATTTCTCCGATAACGCGCATCGGGGGAGGGGGGGGGGTGTGATAAAAATCGGGGCGCGAAAACGTTAGGTATTTTCGTACTCGGGTCGTTTCGTCAAAATCACCGCGTGCGTCATCGTCGTACCATCCTTGTTTTACTTTAGAAATAAAAAAAAACTCGGCTGTTTGCGTATCGATAGAAATAATTATTGACCACAAAAAGTGGGCGTGCCTAATTATTATTATTATATTACTTTGGTATAAAATAATGCGCCAAAAAGGGTCATACACAAAAAGCCGGACATAATTCACACGCTGGGTGGGATTCTCTTGACGGGTGTATTTAATTTTAAAGAAACAAATCATTTCTTCAATAAAACGATTCTGAACGAGGAAAGTTAATAATAATATAGAAAATAAATGAGAAAAAAAAATGTTAGAAAAATGTCCAAAATTTTTTTTTTACATTTTCAAAATTTTCTTGCGCCAAAATCTTTCTTATATGATTTTCTATCTAAGTTTTCATTTTTATAAAATTCGGATCAAAAAATAATGGTTTCCGAGTCGTTTTCGTCAAATTTTGGGTAGTTTTTTCCAAAAAAAAAAAAAATTGAAGAATTGGGAAATTCAAAAAATGACCTCTTTAAAGTACAAT